>JANEYF010005338.1:0-188374 GCA_029963845.1 Rhamnusium bicolor | reverse complement strand
ACTATATATAAACTGAGTATTAATTAAAACGTTAAGTGAGAAATTTAAAATCTCGTAACTCTAAAACTAGATTTTTAAAACGGAGAAATGGTCGGAAAGGGTAATTTATGGACTATTGAATGGAAAATGTTGTAGTAATTTCCCATGCACAGGAACAATAATACATGGTGATTCAATATGTTAACTGGCTTGAGAAAATTTAATTTTCGTTTGAAAGATATCAGTTTTTAAAAGAAATATACTCTTTTTTTAAAGAATTGTATTTCCTTAATTTCAGTTGTTTTACGTCACATTTTCATACTTTTCAGGCTCTCCGTATATAATAAATGAAATTTGGTATTACTAAAATATGGTAGCATGAAGCAACATTTATCAATAATAAAACTTATTGAGATAGCAACATTAACTCATTGAGTGTATACAACCTTTTTTTTACATTTATAATAAAAAAGTTTCCCATATGCATACTTTTTGCATTTTTTTTTACATTTATAATAAAAGAGTTTCCCATATGTATACTTTTTGCCCGCTAGGGTATTTCTAGCCACTTAATTATTAACCCTGTATAGTACTGTTGATTTCAATAAAAAGTGGTACACTTTCTTTTGGCTATGTAAGTCTTTCGTTCTTTGATTGATAATAATAATCTTACAAATGTCACTTTGACGTTAATCAGTGGCGTCATTATTAAAAATGGTTCGACATCTAACAGATATTAAAAAATTTCGAATTGTTTCTAAAATTGAAGATGGTTGGTCCATAAGAAGACTTGCTGCTGAATACAATGTGAGTAAAACCACGAAAATGAGTGTTAAAAAACAATAGGAAACCAACCAAACGGTTTTCCGTAAAGTTGGTTCCGGTAGGCCCAGAAAGAGCAATAATCAAGAAGATGAAAATCTTATAAATTACATAATAGAAAACCCTTTTCAGACTGCAGTAAATGCAATTTCAGAGACAAATTTCCCTGCTTCGGTATCTACTGCTTGCAGAATAATAAAACTACAAAGCGACTTGAAGAGTTGTTCAGCGGCTAAAAAATACAAACTTTCAGAAGAAAAGAAGCAGGGTAGGATTATTTTTGCACTCAACTATATAATCAATGATGAAAACTTCTGGGGACAAATTGTCTTTTCTGACGAAAAGGTTTTTAAATCTTGTAACGATGGACATGTTCGCGTATATAGGCCTCCTTCCACTAGATACGACGAAAAATATACTTTCGATCCACAAATATCAGGAAGGTTTTCAGTCAATGTCTGGTCTTGGATGAGCCTAAATGGGTTATGTGTGTGTTGGAACAGTGGTGGTCATCTCAGTTCCATTAAATATATTGAAATATTAGACAATATTATGTTGCCGTCAGTAATAGAGGTGTTTCCGGAAAATAATTTTATTTTCCAACAAGACAACTGCTCCATACATACAGCCCATCGTGTCAGGCAATGGTTTCTTAATAAAAACATAGAGTTGTTACCGTGGCCACCTAAAAGTCCGGATTTAAATCCAAGTGAAAATGTATGGGGACTAATGGTGAAACATATAAGAAAATTAAATAACCATCCAATATCCAAGAATTGGAAGGGATAATTGAAGACGCTTGGGAGAACTTGTCGCAAGAAGTTGACCTTGCAAGAAATCTGATTTTGTCCATGGCTGCAAGACTTCAGGCAGTTTTAGACGCTAATGGAGCAATGACAAAATATTAATTAATTCTGTATTACGTAATTGAAGTTCATTTATTTTATTTTTTTATTATATTTTTAGTTCAGTTTACATTGTTTACATTTTTTTTAATCTCAAGTGGTATTTTTGTGTTCTTATTTTAAAAATAGAATTATCATTATTCAGTTAGTATTTTAATTACAACCATTAGTAGAATTATCCGTGACAAATATTATTTTTTTAAACAATAATATGGCAGGCTTGAAAATGTTTTGAAAAAGTTATTTTCTAATTATTTTTTTAAGATTCCATTTGAATAAAATAAAAGAGAAAGGTTTAATAAGTTTAAAAACACAAAGAAAACCGATCTCCTCCAAAAAAAACCAGGTCCGGGGTAAATCACCTCTTCTCCACCCCCCTCTCGACATGCCTGGCCAGCCCTATTTACAGACATATGCACACAACTAAACTAATAAGATTTTTGATTACAAGAGTTGTACCAGTTTTTTTTGAAATCAAGTGTACAATCCGTACCATTGGGAACATGATAAAAATTAGGGTAAATTACGAGTGGCCGCCTGGCTGAATATGAAGTCCGAACGAAAGTTTACGATTGCGCATTAAAGTCAGGGCGCTTGCCAGAGCGCTGAGAGGAAGACACAACAGACTAGAATATTTAATGGTATCATATCGACCTCATCGACATTCACGCTGCGATCGCCCCATCGTACTGGCAACAGACGGGCGACTGTAAACTGTAGATACCGCTAGTCGTGTTGCTAGAGATCTGGCTCAAATTGTACACACAAATAGTTACAGCTAATGGTCTACTGAAACATCTCTGCTTGAAAGTTTGAGTGACAATTTTGTACACAACCGATACCAAATTTAAATTTTTTAAAGTTTCTATTTTTCCATAAAAAAAAAATTTTTTCTCAAATAAGTAGATACTGAAAAAATCCCAAAACATCCAGAGGGAATACGTTTTTCAAAATGTCATTCACTAAAAGTGTCATCAGTTACATTTCCGGAAATTGCATTACACTCTATTCACTTTAACTTTGCAGTGTTAGTCAGGATAGAAAACAAAATGCGCGTTGATTCTTGGTGCAGACGGCAGGCAGTTGTACACAAGTGCAAAGTTCCTATAGCGGCTCATTTTCATGTTTATTTTATTTCATAAGCATCGGTCGTAGTTGGACGTTTCACTTACTTAAGTCCAACCCAACACTGGAAAGTTGAAGTGAGTTTAGAATAAAATTTATCAAAAAAATGCACGTTTTGCTTTTTCATCCAGTAAATTTCTGTGCATTAGTTCATAAATTACCGGTTACGAATCTTCCTCCGCTTTAAAAATCCGTTAGGCAGTTTTAAAGTTACTAGGTTTTAAAATTGAAGTAAAATTTCACACATAACGTTTCATTCAATTGACGCTCAGTTTACTTGATGGCATATGTCCGGAAATTATAAGCAATACATTCAAGGGGTGATTCTACTCATAATAATAATGTTACAAGTTGATATAACCCTTTTTCGACATCTCAATATTAGCGGAGTTTCATAACTTTAAATTTTATTTTTTCTCATCATTATTTTGTCATAACTTTTTGCTAACTAAGCGCTTTTTTTCAAATTTGGCGCACTTGTTATACAGATCGAGCCAACTCACACGAAGTCCGAACGAAAAAAGTTTGATAGGAAAAAGTAGAAAGAGCAAATAAATGTAAAAAGTTGCTTGACAGCATTGTACTGGTATTTAACATAAGAGTATATTATTCAACGAGCCTATAATGAGAATTATTATTCACGAGGATGATATTTACGACAAAAGCCGCAAGCGAGGTTCGTCTATCGCCCGAATGAATAATAGCCATTATATGCGAGAAGAATACTATACTTTGTCCACGACTATAATGCTAATTATTAGCTCTATTTTACAAAACAAAATTTTAGGCTTTATAGGTTTATTTAACAAAATTTATTTAATATTAACATAACAATTTATTTTCTAAAAGATACTGATGAACGAGATAAATATGACGCACAAATTTTGACGTTTCAAATCAATAACAAAATTACGCTGTGATTCATTTTCATGGCATACTAATAAAATAATACAGTTTGTAGGCACGTAGGTAAATGGTTTTAAAAACAATGTTGGAAATTGCCACGTGTTGCTAATAGATGATGCTTTGAAAAAAAACTTCCTAATCGAGTTTCGAGTGTTCATTAAAGTACCTCTTCGGCATGTACCATTTGAGTGCTTCATAGAAAACTTAGAGAGACAACACTTGTCTTTTGGTTGCTACAATTTTGACATTTCAAATTTTTGTAAAGTCACTAACGTGATTTCCTATAAACAACAGACTGTCCTCATTATTCATTAGTGAATAATAAAATCATTATTCACTGCATTGAATAATGGAACCATTATTCACTGCGGGAAAAAATGGATAGCACTGTCCTTGAGGAAACACATACATAATGAGTACATTATTTAATATAAAATATTTATTTAATTATATTTCGTAGTTTCGCCCAATTAGATCACTGTTTCAAATAATTATGTACTACCGCTTCTCGGTGCCAGATAGCGCAGCTATTTTAAAATACTCTTATTTATTATTTTCTGCATTCAGAATAGTTTTAATAAATTATTATACTTTACGAAAACTAGACATTATGAAATTGGTTTTTATGCTCAAAAAAGGCGTCCTATAAAGGTAATATCCTAACCTACTGTAAAATCACCTTCTGATATTAGCACTAGCAACAGACGGACGACTGTAAACTGCGCATACCGCTAGTCGTGTATCTAGTGGGTTGGCTCGATCCATATATTATAAATAATACCAACATAAAAACTGATAATAATTGGAAATCCCTAAAGGGCTTAAACCCCACTGTTGTCCACAAATCTGATATAACTTTTTTTAATTGCCATTTTTTTTTAGTTTAATAATTTATTATTAAAGGTCATTAAAAGATGTTACAAAAAGGTCATCTTGTTTCAAAGCGATAAAATAAAAACCGTTTTTAGAAAAACGCATTTGAAATTTTGCGAAATTCCCTAAATCCTGTTAAACCTTAACTAACACGCATAAAAACCAGGTTATGTAATTTTGCGAGTAGTTTTATATTTTCTTTAAGTTGTTCTAAGTTTTGTGGCATAGGACTAAAACATCTGTCTTTCATATGACTCCATATGACATAATTTGGAACTGTGAGGTCTGGGGATCGAAGGGGTCATGCTGTAGGGCCTCCCCTTCCTATCCAACGATTTCCAAAGGTGGTATTCAGGGAATCTCTAGTTATCATAGCATAATGAGACGTAGCACCATCTTGTTGGAAATAGACTTCCTCAACAAATTATCCTGTTCAAATTTTCTAACATGTCCAAATATGATGGGGCATTGACAATTGGAATGTAAAAAAAGGATCGTAAATTTTTTGTTTTGATACCGCACACCAAACTGTACGTTTTGGCGAGGATCTGACATACTGATGAACATTTCTAGGATTTTCTGATGCCCAAACTCTACAATTATCCTTGCCATATAAGTGAAGTGATGCTTAGTTTGACATGATTAACTTTACAAGAAAATGCCTATCTCTTCTATGTAAATTAAGATTTTTTCTTCAAAATTGTACTCGTTTTGGAAAATCATTTCCTTTAATTCATGATGAATCTCAATTTTATAAGCATTCAATTTTAGAACATTTTTCATAACAGTATGAACATTAGTTTTCAGAATACCTATTGAGGAAGAAATTTTTCTTGTAGAAGAGGAAGGATCATTTTGTGTCATTTCCAAAATTTTAATTGCAATATTAAGCCTATTTTCATTATTTGGAGTTCATTTTTTACGGTCAATATAATCCGAATTCCAAAGGTTTCTATACCATTTTCTAATTGATTTTTTGTTGGAGGTTCTATGTTAAACATAGTTCTAAATCTTCTTTGTGTTGTTTTGTAAGATTTAGTGTCAGCGAAAAAGATTACATACAAGATTGCATTTTCATTTAAAGTAAACATTTTTCTTACTAATTTGACGTTTACAAGTGATGTTGTCTTTTATTTCCATAGTCTACTTTGTGAATCATTATTTTTTTTCGTAGCATTTCGATAAAACGCAGTATTCACTTAAAAAAGCTTATAAAACCATCATCTGTATAATTTCCATTATAAATATGAAATTCTCGGAAAGGGGAAACATTGGGCTTTCCAACTGTGAAAAAATATACTGGGTGTTCCATTTGAAATAACAAAGTTGCCCTATCCCCGAAAATCGCTGTCATTTCCGGTTATACCGGAAATGAGCAAGAAAACCAGATACTCAGGAAAAAACTTATCAAAATTAGAAGAAGACTGACGAAAACCGCATTTCATAATCTCAACTAGCTCAATAGTTATGTACGTTTAAAAAGATCAAAATATAATGGGGAATCCGGTATTAATGAATTATTCTCAAAAACCAGTCATATTCGTTTTTTACTCGTAACATTCCCAAATCTCAACCGATTTAAAAAACTAAAAAGCCGTTGTATTCGCGATAGAATTAACTTTATAATGGTGTGTGACAAGTGGGGTGGTTTCGTTTATTATTTTAAAGTTAAGGGTGTTTAAGAGGGTGATTTGATCATCATTGCCTAAGCACCAAACAAGCCCTCCCTTAAAAAGAAAAGTCGACGTGTGTCGACAAATTTTTAATTTTTCTATAGTTTTGAAGAAAAATATGATGGACGGTTTTCAAATAAACACAGTAGTTGATATTTTCGTTAAGTTTGTAGTTATTCCTACATTTGTTAATTTTTTTGGTTTATACTTTCATCATACGAAAGACTCGTTGGTGGTTTTTCACCTTTCTCAATGTTCACTTCAAATGTGTCACACTTTTTTATAGGAGCCACCTCTGCAATATTTACAAAATCAACTATCATATTAGCAACATTTCCTGAACGAAGATGCTGTGTTACACAAGTTTTTTAAATACGGATCTGAAAACCAAATTGTTTATTTTATGAAGACACACAAATTTCTCATACTGTGAACTAGGGACTATACTTATTGCATAACCTTCTAAAAGTTCTGTGAAAATACCACTGAGAAAGTTATTAAAAAAATAAGAAAGTAATTCAAGTGTGACATCCAAACGAGACTGCTCTTGGTCGTGGGAGGTAAAAGTAGTCTAAGGTAGGGAACGGAGGATGACATTTAAATAATTTGTTACTTATTACCATTGTTCGGTATGTAAAGATATATTATTATAATCTAATCATTTTAAAGAAGGCAGATAATTTAATGTTAATTCATTTAACTATTTGTAATAACAGGATTTGAGTTTTGCCGAGAAGAAAAAATACGGATTTGACTGACTATTTTTTTATATCTTATACTGCAGGTACTAGACCTAACTATATCGGGTGTCAACGGAATTATTAGACAAGCCATAGTTTCCAGAGTTTTCAAGATGTAACTCTTAAACTTGGTAGGGGTGATATATACCAAAACCGACCAATTTTTCATTATTTGACACTTTTCTATCACTTCCGATTTCCCCGGAAATACCCCCAATTTTGATATTTTAAATGGAACACCCTGTATATTCTTACCTTTTTGGATTCTAGAGACAATTTTAAGTACTACTGCATAGTTTTAAAAAAAAATTTGGAGACTACTTGATTTTTTAAGGCTATTTTTATGTTTGCATCTAGAGTACAGTGAGTGCACTCAAATCGATCAAATGGACCAAAACGAGAAGAAATAGATGTAAACGTGAGATTTTTTCGAACTGGTTTAGTAGCTACGACCAACCAAAATTTCCGAAATCACTAATTTGTAATTATGTCAACTTTTTCAAATGGCAACATCTTTTAGACCCCCAGTAGTAAAATATTAATTTTCACGACAAATCCATTGATGCCTTCAATTTAAAAATCGGTTTGATATTAACCCAAGTACACAAATTCTTTGGTGGATAATAATTAAAATATCGAGAAAATACGTTTATCAAGTAACTATGCCGTGGAAATTGAATAAAACCAGAACCAAAACATTCATTTTGTCAACAAAATAACGCTGCAAATAATAAAAGTGTGCTATGGAAACAAAAAAGAAGTTTGACAGATAACACAGCCCCACAAAAAAAATGTCTGACCTAGCAACGAGACCAGTATATCCTTATGTATTTTTGATCGCTGATTCCGAATCCGGGGTCAAAAAAAGTCGTACACCCCCAAAAAAAAAATTTTAGATCCAAAAACACTCCCCTGAATAGGGTATATATGAGATAACGATCTGAAAATGATGTTATCATTTTAATCAATCGTTTTGTTTAATATTTTCGGGAAAATTGAATGTATTACGATAAAAATAAAGGTAAATTACAGCGTTCAAACATTTAAAAATGTTTAAGTTTCGTTAGGTTTGCAATAAACTGACGTAGAATTCACTTAATACCCCAAAACTACCCTTATAGCGTTATGAAAAAACAACCCTTAACTTCACATGATAGCAGACTACTGTTGGTCTCTGAAAAGAGACACGAAAGAACAACACAAACGACAGTCAGTAAGAAGATCGTTTGAAAATAAAGTTAAAAGATACCATAAAAAAAAGATTACAAAAAGAAGAATTAAAAGCTACTAACGTAAGAGTACTTCTCAGCCCCTTCAGGGATGCGTTTTATACCCAAATGGTGTTAAGATTGGTGACAAATGACTGCTAATATCCTAGCCATAAGGATCTCTGCAAATAAGTACATCCATATAATGAAATCGTTATCAAATTTTATGTTTTTTCCTTTCTCTTTTCTGTAATTGAAGTTAAGGGTTATTTTTCATAACGCTATAGGGGTAGTTTTGGGGTATTACGTGAATTCTACATCAGTTTATTGCAAACCTAACGAAACTTAAACATTTTTAGATGTTTTTCAGTCTTTGTCGTTATCAATTGGTTTGATGGCAGATGAGGGTGGTTCTCACCCTCTATGGGGGTGCGTTTCATACCGATAGGGTGAACGCTGCAATTCACCTTTATTTTTATCGTAATACATTCAATTTTTCCCGAAAATATTAAACAAAACGATTCAGGGGGTGTTTTTTGGCTCTAAAATTTTTTTTTGGGGTGTACGACTTTTTTTGACCCCGGATTCAGAATCAGCGATCAAAAATACATAAGGATATACTCGTCTCATTGCTAGGTCAGAATTTTTTTTTTTTGTGGGGCTGTGTAATAATACGTGTGTATTGTTAACTTAATAAGTTTGCTCTTTATCGTTGAATTTGTTATTTGTTGTTTTTTAATTATTGTTACTATTCTTTAACATGTATATAAGGGATGAAAAAGTGGACATGTTATTAATTTTTGGAGGATGCCACAGAAGTTCCAGAAACGCCGCAGAATTGTACTCCCAAAGATATCTGAACAGACATCATCCATGTTTTCAATATTTTCCAATTGTGAGGAAACAAATCAAGAATGGAATTGATAACAATCCTACAGCTTTTATGTTGATGAAACGAGAGAAATTACCGTGTTGGCTTTTGTAGATGTGAATTCTACTGCTTCTACTAGAGAAATTTACCACGAGGTGCAAATTAGTCATGAATCAGCAAGAAAGATTCTCAAAAAATATGGTTACCGCTTGTTCAAATATCAAGTGCACCAGCAGAAGATGATGGCAACCGAGGATTTGCTTATTGTTATTGGTTACATCAGAGCAATACTGCTAACCCAAATTTTGTTTCTTTAATATTGTTTTCTGATGAGTCGAGATTCACCAACAATGGAATGTTCAACTTTTAATGAGGCAAGGTAATTTTCAGGAAAGATTTGGAGTAAATGTGTGAGCTGGGGTGATTGGAACAAGAAGTATTAGACCTATTTTCTTTCAAGGACCTTTGACAAGGAAGAGATATTTAGAATTCCTACAAAATGATATTGAAGAAATGTTGATGGACTTACCACTTGCAGTTTCTGATCAATGTATTTTTAGCAAGATGGGGCTACGCCTCATAATGCCAATCGAGTTATGGCCCATTTAGTGAAACAGATCTAAGCATTTTAATTTTTTTGTGTGGGGTTATGTGAAAGAACAAGTTTTTTATACACCCCCTCAAACACTTGAGATTTTACAAAATCTTATCCGCGAAGTTTTTGCAAGTATAACTCCTGCTATGTTGCGAAATGTTATGCGAAACACCATTGACTGAGCCAGAAATTGACAAGAAGAAGGTTGGATGCACTTTGAATATTTACTACCTGCAATAATCAAGGCTTACATCTTGAAAACTCTGGAAACTATAGTTTGTCTAATGATTCCGTTGACACCCGGTAGAGCATGAGGATTCCGATAGAGTTGGTAGATATAAAATAAATTAGATCAAAGCTATAAAGTAACTAAACTTAGAATTAAGGACACGTGTAGAAAAAATATTCACACTACATAACTAATAAAACAAAGATGGAGGATTAGCCTCTTTCATAATAAGATTTCAAATCACCAAGGGTGCAATTAAATATGTCAATATAGTACAAGCAATGACAAACAAGACAATATATTTAAATATTATGTACAGACTAATAGTTTCGACGTCCACGTCCAGGGCCAGCCAAACATCCAAAGCGCCGTGACACTTGAGTACTGGATGGGGGTGGAGTCGATTTAACATCTTATAATTAAACTTAGGATCGATTTTTTCTACCTCCCATTAAATATATTTGATAAATAAGTTCCATGGAAACAATTATTGATACCATTGTATCCAAGAAAACTCTATACCAAATAAATTTAATAGGAGAATTATTAAAAACGATTTAATTAACATGCCATTAAAAAAAATTGCATTAATTTTTTTTTTCAAAATTGTTAAACACTGTGATTAAAAGATATTTCATTGATAAAGATAATTTGTCTGTTGTCTAAAAGTTTTATTTAATTACAAAATATAATGAATTTTTTTAAGAAATAATTAAAAAAAAATTTTTGAAGGAAAAAGGAAACAAAAAGATTTTTGTACTCTGTGTCTTTTAGGTCTAACAAGGGAAAAACGACTGAAGATGTGGCCATCTACAGGCAGAGATGTGATGAATTTTTAATTTTTTACTTCTTGCTGAGAAGCTAGACTGAGATTTTCATTTCATATTTTATTTATTTATTTATTTATTCTTGTACAAGTACATTTATAAGATATTTCTGTGTCCGTTTTGACAAAACATTTTTGAACGAGTAATCAGAAATATTCATGCACATCAAAACTTTACGGAAATATTCTGATTTTATAGATTCCATAGTTTTAGTTAAATTAAATACGATTAATTAAATTACCGTATTTTTTTGTAAGTTTTACCAAAGCGCGCTATTTACTTAGGATTTCTCCATTAACGTAGTTTATTTAGTCTTTGTTTCTAATGGTCTCTCAGTAAACTGTCCGCACGGAAAGAAAACTGTTCTATATCAAAGTAATTGATTACTCTTGAATTTTTTTACTTGTCACTAGAAAAATATTACTTGGCATAATAAATTATTATTGTTTCAATAATATACCAATTGTAAACCAATAACAGATATATTTTTGAGTTTCATTAACGCAAGTCTTTAAGTCAATATAAGTTGGATTCCTTCGAAGTATAAGTATGTATCAAATATACTCTTAATAGTGCACTTTTTTCTAGTACTGTTAACCGTGAGAGTAAGTATAAGGACATCTTGAAGTAAATTCTTATTTAAATGTTTTTCCTGACATAAGAATACTACTCTTGGAATAAAACTACAAACAACTTTGCTAGAGGAATTATACATACTATTAATCCAATAACTGTTATCCTTGATTGAATACTTACTAATCTCAATGTGAAGTGTTCTAATATTGGAACAAGTGAAACGCGCAGTGGTGGGAGGTAGAGAGCTATGCCTTTGTCAAACAAAGACGACACACCTTACCTATTACGTCGAATTGTGTGTGCTGTACTTTGTTCATAGATGTTGATTGTTATGAAATAAATTATATTTGTAAAGTTTCACTTGAAAAAAAGTATATGAACAGTATGAACTGTGAAATAGAAGTTAATGAGGCTACGGTGGAAGAGCTATTAGCAAGTTGGGAATTGGAGTTCTTAATTTCAATATTAGAAGGTTAGTTTAATAATTATGGTTTTACTGCATGCAAGCTATTTTGATTATGTTATACTTTATAAGAAATGAATACATAACGTCACTATATTTATTGTAGGTAAAAAGGTATTCATCTGAAGTTTAATGGTTGCGAATAGATTTCCCAAGTTATTTTCCTTTTTGATAATTTTTGCTTGTGTATTATATACAACCTATAGTCAAGATCTGCATTTTTATTGTAGTGGCGTTTTATTATACAATACATTACAGGGTGACTGGTAAGTTCGCTTATTTCTTTGAGGGTGGGTTAGTAGAACTCATTTGCAATTGATTTAAAGATGTAATAGTTTTTGAGATATTTTATTTTTAAAATAAAAAAAATAAAAAAAGTTTCTTTAATACTTCAGTTTCCTGCGTTAGTTTACATAGTTATGTAACAAAAATTAGGTTAAATACTTTAATAAGATAAAAAGTCGAGCTAAAAAACTACATTTGTGACAAAAAAATATCAACCCAAGCGTACATTTATAGGAATTTATTTTTAAAACTTGATAATGCATTAAACGTGCAAATTATTTAAAAACTTCTCTACTTTATATGTTACTTTTCGAATGAAGTTTATATGAAGTTTTAAAAACTACATTTTACTTCCATAAATAATACAAAAATACTAAGTACAGGTAGAGCGTCCATTATTTTCAAATTAAAAAGGTACAGGGTATTTCGAAAAACATGTGACATCGCTTAAAAATTTTGGTTTCATATGTACAAAACTTGTTATGCCATACCTGTTTGAGAGTTCCAGCATACTTTTCTATTACACAGGGTGGGGCAATAGTGCGTTGGACCTCGATATCTCGAGTTCTACGATAGCTAGAAATTTTTTAAAAAATTGCAAGTAAACTACATAAAAAAGTCTATAACTGGAAATTATTTTCGAACATACAGGGTGAGCCAAGACGAAATTACAGGACCAAGTATCTTTTTTTTAAAATGGAATACTATGTATATGAGTATATTTTTTGAAGGCTCTTTCTAGGCTCTATTCATTCCTGTATTATTATTGGCTATCTCCCAACCACTTTGATGTAATGAATTTTTTTGTTGAAATAATGCCATCTGCAGATGGATATTAAAAAAATCACCACAGTCACAATTGTGGGTTTTAAGAAAAAATTATGTGAACACCAGTTACGAGACATCTAATTAATGTTTTTGAATCATTTTCATTTCCTAAAAATGTATAGGGTGGCCAAAAATTAGTATTAAATTAAGAACATTTTAAATTGAATTTTCTCAATTTTTTTCAAATGGAAAATGGAAAAATATACAATTTTTCAACGATGTGATGTAAAAATGAAAAACGAACATTTTTTGTAAGTACTTCCCTATGGCTAATTGCAACCATTTCCGTTTTATCGAGCAATAATTACAACATTCAAAAATAAACTTAAAAAATAAATATAGTTTAAAAAAACTAAAAACACGCTTTTAAAGCACATCAAACTAAAAAGTGAAAAATAATTATTAATATAAACTGAAAACAATAATGAACAAAAAATACTAGTATTATTGTGAAAAAAGCGTGGGTTGCTCGATATACGAAAAATATGGCACAAAGCGCCCCACGCTTCTTTGACAATAATACTGGTATTTTTCGTTCATTATTGTTTTCAGTTTATATTAATAATTATTTTTCACTTTAGTTTGATGTGCTTTAAAAGCGTGTTTTTTAGTTTTTTAAACTATATTTATTTTTCACTTTTTAGTTTGATGTGCTATGAAAGCGTGTTTTGTAGTTTTTTTAAACTATATTTATATTGCTTATTGATGCTGATATTATAACATATTAGGATCCAACAGATATTTCTGAAAAAAAAAATATTTTTTTATTTCAGCCATGGGATTTGAACTCACGCCCGAGGTGTCCGTCATTTCGCGTCGACTAAGACTTGCCGCTCGGCCAACGACCGAACTGAGGATCACGGAATATACTTACAATATTAAGCCTCTTGCTCTCTCGCAGAGGATACGTGAGGAAAGGACTGGCGATCCTGATCAGGATAATGATATAAACTTATCAAATTATTGTATTGTTACCGATTCTTCGTAAGTGTACAAAGTTTCAATTAAATCTGTCCATTTAAAGTGGGTCAAAATCGAGTCCAAAGAGTCGGTTACAAACAAACAAACAAACAAACAAGCAAACATACAAGTGAAGCTAATAAAAGCGTGTTAAAAAGAGGTTTCTTCAAATAGCTCAGTAGAAAAAATTATAATAAATGTTCCACATGTTGGCCATTTTGATTGACACACATCTCTATTCGCTTTTGGAAATGAGGTTCCCACTGTTCCTAAAACTGCCGGTGTGATAGATCTAAAAGGCAGTTATTATTCTTTCCTTCATATTTTGTATTGTTGTTGGTGTGTCTCTATAAACAATTTCCTTCACTTATCCCCATAAAAAGAAATCCATTTTTGTAAGATCTGGGGATCTAGCAGGCCATTTCGTGGGTCCATTTCTTCCAATCCATTGATGAGGGTAGGTATTATTTAAGTGGTCTCTAACTGCATTTAAATAATGTGATGGAACACCTTCTCGCTGAAACCACATCCTATTTCGAATTCTTCCAGGGAGATTTACCAATAATTGTTGCAGATAGTTTTCCAAAAAATGAAGATAAATAGCTCCAGTCAATGTACCATCAAAGAAATGTGACCCTATTACATGTTCTCCAATAATTCCTCCCCAAACGTTTATAGACCATCTGTGTTGGTTATCAACTTGCATAAAAAAGTGAGGATTTTCCGAAGCATAATAATGGAAATTGTGCCTATTAACAAATCCATTTTTTATGAAAAGTTGCCTCATCAGTGAATAAAACATTATTGAAGAAGTTAACATCAACTTGCATTTTACCTCTGGCCCAATTACAAAATTGTAGGCGCTTTTGAAAATCGTCATCAGATAATTCCTGGTGCATTTGAATATGATATGCATGCAACTTATTTGTTTTTAAGATTCTACCCACAGACCGTCTACTAATTCCTACTAATGAGGTCACTTCTCTTTGACTAACATGGGGATTCTCAACCGTTGCCAGCACCACAGAAAACTCATTTTCTTCGTTCACAACACGTTTTATTCTTTCACTTTCTTTATATTCGACATTTCCAGTTTCCAGAATTCTATCGAGAAGGTTTTGGAAGCTGCTAACATCAGGCAGCCTTCTTTCAGGATAACGTTGGTGATAAATTCTATTGGCAAGTAAACAATTTCTGTCTGACTCGCCAAAACAAGAGTCATGTCTACAAGTTCCGCTTTATTAAAATTCATATTGTAAAATTCCAAATATTTTAAATTCAATACAAATTGTAGCTAACGATCGATAAGTGTGATAAATGCTCCTTTGTACACGACAATTTATACCAAACTGAGGTTTTATTGCTTGTCGAATAACGAAAACAGCAAAAAAATATCCAAAAAATCATTACAGTAAAGGACTGGTTAAATACTATTTACTCATTTCAATGCAAATGGTCCCACTAAATGGCCTCATTTCAAAATTGTAGAAAGACGTGTGTCAATCAAAATGGGCAACACGTCGAACACCTATTATAAATTTTTCTAATGAATTATTTGAGGGACCTCTTTTTTTAAGTTTATTCTTGAATTTAACACTTATTTATTTATAAAACGAAAATGGTTGCAATTAGCCATAGGGAAGTACTTACAAAAAAATGTTCGTTTTTCATTTCTACATCACATCGTCGAAAAAATATACAGGGTATTTCATTTGAAATAATTGAGTAAATTCAATTTAAAAAGTTCTTAATTGAAAAATAAACACTTATTTATTTATAAAACGAAAATGGTTACAATTAGCCATAGGGAAGTACTTACAAAAAATGTTCGTTTTTCATTTTTACATCACATCGTTGAAAAATATACAGGGTGTTCTATTGAAAAAAATTGAGAAAATTCAATTTAAAAAGTTTTTAATTGAATACAAATTTTTGGCCACCCTGTACATTTTTAGGAAATGAAAATGATTCAAAAACATTAATTAGATGTCTCGTAACTGGTATTCACATAAGTTTTTCTTAAAACCCACAATTGTGACTGTGGTGATTTTTTTAATATCCATCTGCAGATGGCATTATTTCAACAAAAAAAATTCATTACATCAAAGTGGTTGGAAATGAATAGAATGAATAGAAATGAATAGAGCTTAGAAAGAGGCTTCAAAAAATGTACTGATATACATAGCATTCCATTAAAAAAAAGGCACTTGGTCCTGTAACTTCGTCTTGGCTCACCCTGTATATTCGAAAATAATTTCCAGTTATAGACTTTTTTATCTAGTTTACTTGCAATTTTTTTTTAAATTTCTAGCTATCGTAGTACTCGAGACATCGAGGTCCGACGCACTATTACCCCACCCTGTATAGTTAGCTACAATGATTTGTATAAATTATTTATACTTTAGTATCATAAATAATTGTTTTCTAGGTCAAGAAAATTAACTAACGTTGCATCATTTTACTGGAAATTTCAGAAGAACAGATTATAGAACTTATTACTCAAATCGGAAAGAGAATAAAATTTATAAAACACTTAAAAGCACATAAAGAAATAATGTGCCTTCCTGTGGTAAATTTGAAGTCTCATATACAGTGTGTTCACGAATGGACTTAAACTTGTAAAATTTTTTGTTTTTGGTTTCTTAATAAAACGTCATTATTCATAAAAACTTCTTCTAATTCTGAAAAGTCCTTAGCCAATCCCATAAATTCAAATTTGATTCAAATAATTTATCAGTTTTATTTAAATATTGTCTGATCGTTATTTGTGGCATTCTCTAAATTTTTCCTTTGCTTTTTTGGGACTACCATATGAATAATTTTTCATTATCTAAAAAAATATAGTTAGTTACCCAGTATATTACTGGAAAAATAAATCTCTGCGCTTGTGACTTTATGTCAAAAGATTAGTCAGAGCGTGTTTTTGACAATTAATATGAGACAAAAAAATAATAATATAATTCCTTAACGTTTCAAAAAACACCCTCTGACTAATTTTTTAATGTAAAGTTGCAAGCGCAGAGGTTTATTTTTCCAGTAACGTACTGGTAACTACTATATTTTTTAAATAACGAAGAATTATTCATGTGGTAGAAAGTTCCAAAAAAAGAAAAGGGAAAAAAAATTAAATAATGCAATTGTTGAACAAAATGAAATTTATCCTTACATTAAGTGGTAAATTTAATAGATGGCAATATTAAATCACGAAATAAAATATTTCAGTCAACATCAAATATTTATTGATTCAAGTAATTCATCAGTTTTGTTTAAATAATACAGTTGTTGAACGAAATGACACATTTCTGACATTAAGTGTTAAATGTAACAGATCGCAATAATCTCTACTTTTGAACTGAATAAATGAAATCTTAGATTAAGTATTAAGTTAGTATTGAATATTGTCGAATCTTCCTCTTAGCTGAAGTAGAACCATTATTCTAAAGTTAATAATTAGTTAACATTAAAAGAAAGAGACTAAGATAATGACTTTTAAGAATAACATTTTCCTTTATGGAAAAATATCTATTCTTGCGGATATGAGTACAATATTGTATTACTTTAAGAGGGCTAATCGAACCAGTGTTTGTAAGGTAATTTTTCAAAATTTATTTCTTCCATACGGCTTGGTCAAATTATGATATCAATTGGTAAAATTCGAGGTAAAATTCATACATGTCTTCTAGAATGAATCTTCGTAATTATACTCAGCAAGTTTCAAACTTTTATTCCGTACTATTTGGTTAAAAATGAATTTTCTAAATAAGTATCTTTGTCACTACAATTGGAGCAAAGAAGTGTTACCTCTATCGAGAATCGCACCAAAATTAAATCGGTGAATAAAATGTCCAGTGAAGGTATAGTCAAGAGCAAAATTATTCAGCGGCGCATGTATAAAAACTTTCTAGAGAGTGACACAGCTATCCGAAGCTTTTTTCCGACTAGGCCCCTTAAGAATAGTAGTCTTAAAATAGTTAAGATTTTTTTTCCGTGCGTAAAACTAGTATGTTTTTTCAATTCAAGAATTTTTCGATCTAAAAACTATAAATACTAAATGTATTTTATTACTGGCTTTGTATTTTTTTATTGAAAGATCTCCAGATTATGCATACTTCGTTGACGAAATGCGCATCCTATATAGCGGGTAGTCTTTTGGAGTTTGTAGAAGCTGATTCAATGGTAATGTGTCATAAACAGAACTTGATTAGATGACTTATATGGTTTCTCATTTAACTGAAATAAAAACTGGAAAACCTATTTTTGTCCTTTGCTCAAATTTTGCTTAAATAAAGTAAATTTTTCATAATTTAAACGATTGCGTCCGATGCAGCCAAGAGTGAAACATCATAAGCATTTTTAGTTTATAAAAGTGAAACGAAGCATAAAAATTTCATTTAAAAACAAATAAAAGCAAGCACAAAAAATTAATTTTCAGATGTTTGAAAAATCAACAATCGCTAAATTCTTAAGAAATGAATGTTAAATTTTCTATGACAATAAAAAAAGAATCTTCAACAATGAGAAAATTACAATCAAACAAAAGCAGCAAAAATTTGTTTTTTTTGTCTTCAAGAAATAAACTTTTCGAAATTGAAACTATAAAATTAATATAATTGTTCCAATCACCATTAAAATTTCTTATGTACGCTAATGGAGATTGTGTTTTGTATTTTACACTTGAATAGCTCACGAATTGTTTTATATTATTTGAATCGCTTCAAATGGTTATTAAACCAGTAATAAAAAATTGCGAGGTATGTAGAATATAGAACATTCTCACAGAAATAACGTAGATGAAAGTAAAATTGCTATAATTTCTAGTATAGGTGGCTACTACTGGCTACCCGATTCTAATCTACTTTATACTTTTGTGCTTCTACATCAATAATTACAGATTCTCAGATTTTAAAACTTTTGTGTAATTTCGTTGGGTTTTGCTGTAACCGACAAATAAAAAAATAAATTAGCTTTTAAATCTTGGTTAAATTTGCTTTGCTTTATTTTTAAACGTGAAAAATAGTTGACGAAGTTATTCCATACAGGGTCGATCAAATTCGTGGGATTTGAAATTTTGTTTAAAACCGTGACAGGCAGAAATACGATGTAGGTGTTCTGCAGGAATGTTGGTGTTCCTATTGGATCGCCGACTTACCACGTATGAAAACGGTTAAAAGAGGAGTTCGAAAGTTTATCTATTGCACCACCTAGTTTCTCTGTGATGAATTCCAATGATTTCATTAATAAGGTGAAAAATATCCAGATGTATGAAGGTGAAATTTTGATCTCCCTTGACGTTTGTTCATTGTTTCCAAATGTTCCGATACCACATACCTTGGACTACCTTAAGGCTCTACTTGAATCAAACAATCTCGCTCAATACGTAGTAAAAAAATATCTTCAACTCACTAAACTTTGCATGAAACAAAATTGCTTTCTATCCCATAATAATTTCTGAGAACAACATAAAGAAGCAGCAATGGGTAACTCTTTGTCACCAGTCCTTACCAGTCTCTTCAAGAACAGAATCGAAACAAATGCAAAAGAAAAATTCAAGTATTTGTACGCATGGCAGAGTAGTACTGAGTATGGCATGTAACATACTCAGGAGCTCAGATCCCCTCTTGCGGTTCGTAAAACATCACGAAACTGTAGGAGTGGGAGCAGGATTGTTCAAGGCAGCAAAAAGAGCTGCAGATGAACTCGGTCTCGCATTTGACATCAGGCGAGGAGGCCGGCGAGGTGCTGATGTAGAGTCAGTCACTAAACTTCAGCCAAATCGTCTGAAAGCCCGAATTGGAGCTGCTGAACAGGAAAAACTGTTTCGGCAGCATGTCGATAAACCCCAGCATTGTGTCTTCTATAAGAATATAGAAACGCTGGGTTTATCGACCAGTCTAACAATCGCCGTTTTAAGATCAGCCGGGCTTAAGTCAGAGACCGAGGGATTCATTATGGCCTGCCAGGATGGTGTTATCAACACCTTGATCTACCGTAGCCGCGTGTGGCGTGTAGAGGTTCCTGATATCAAGTACAGAACCTACCGTCAGGCGCCGGAATCGCTCATGCACTTACTCTTTGTATGCCCCATATATGCGATTTCGGCCTACATCCATCGAAATAACGCGGCGTTACGAGTGCTATACTACCATCTAAGACAGTCGTACGGGGTAGACCAGACACCAGTGCTGCCTTACGTCCCCGGAGATATTGAGTCCGTTGTCGAGAACGAGAAATGCTGAATTTACTGGAACTACTCGTTCCCGACTGTCAGGCTAATCCAAGCCAACAAACCTGATATAGTCCTCCTAGACCATCTACTTAAAGTGATGTATGTCATCGAGTTCTCGGCACCTGCGGAGAAAAACATCACCTTGAAGGAGGAAGAGAAACGGACCTAATATCGCGATCTCCGTTACGAGCTCCAAGTGTTGTACCCAGGCTACTCAGTAAAAATGATCGTCCTTATAATCGGTGTACTCGGAGTGATAAAACCTACACTGCTCTCGGAACTGAAGATCATACCGGCCTGCCAGAAATCAGCCGAGGCTGGTAGGCCAAATGCAGAAGGCGGTCATTCTGGGTTCTCTCCGTCTTTTTTAGGGCACACGATTCTGGTATCTACAGTCACTAACCCTACGGGATGTGGGGAGTGGCTGTAGTTAATGCGCCGGCGCGACTCCTCTGAGGTGTCGGAGGCCACGGGAGGACTATCCGGCATCGGATATTCCGGAAAAAAAAAAGATTTTCCATTCTGAAAATGCTAAGATAGATTATATCAAAAATCATAATATTATCAAAAGATACTAAAATAATTAAATGCAAATCAGTTAATTTCAACATGATTTTTTTCTCTATTGACAGCATCTAAAACAACTCCCAAAAGTATATTTGATGGATATTTCACATTTTCTTCATATCTAGCATATCCCAAGTATCACAACAAACTAGCTACATGAGCACATACTCCTAATGTCCTTGCTCCCATTTTACATGTGCAGTATGTTCCCAATATAGGACCCACATTTTGATTAGGATTTTCAAGGCAGGAAATAAAAATGAAAACTCTCACCGACTGAGTAAAACAAGAAAATATGTTTGCTCTTATAAGTCCTGGTTTAAATAACTGAGTTTGAAGAATAAATTCGTTGTTTGGATTCGCGATTTGTGGTGTCTTGAACATATCTTGGAGATAATCAAACTTGGTAGGTTCCTAAAGTTGACAGCCTTAGGTAATCATAATTTAGTCTAGGAAATCCTTCCAAGTCATATTCGTAAACGTTAATCCAGGGGACATGACCTCTTGCACGAAGCATTTGACGTTGCTGAACTCTTGTTTGAAGCAAATTAATGTTATCTCCATTTCTAATTTCTAACATACGTTGTGCAAGCTTCTCATTTGCATCTTGCATGTGAATAGGCCCATGTAATCTGTTTAATATAGCGCGCGCAATTTTCAAAAAATCTGACAAGTGTACACAGTGTTGATTTGGTATCATATCCCTAATAAGTTTTGATTTTAACTGTCCATTTCTTGATTACACTATCCAACGTGTATTTGTAATAACTTTCGACGAGTCGCTTCCTGTGTGGTAAACTGCCTTTGATTACGTAACAGATGAGGTGGAATTTCGTAGTTTAAATTCAGTTCCTCAAGAAACCGAACAGCATCCCTATAGCCACAATCTACAACAAATATATCACCTTCCTGTACCCATTCTCTTAATATGTGTTGATCTTGGGTCATGTCATGTAAAAGAATTGCTGCGTCATTATTGCGAACATCCGAGAAGTATGGACCACGTACATCTAAAATATATCCATCCGGAGCGACTACAAGGCCTGCTTTTAACAAATTAATATTTTATGGTAAGAGTAAGGCTGTCGTTGAATTCAAAAATGGGAGCTTTTTGGAATTTTTAAATATGTATAGTCAGAGTATAAAATTGCTTTTGGATATTCTGGTTCAGGATTGTAGAGAATATTTGAAAATCTGGTGACATGGCTATTTATGAATTGTTCTTTATTTTGAACTTCAAGACAATCAAATCCTAAGTTTCCAGGTACAAATGTGACCATAAGGCTGTTTTACAATGGTAATAGCTATACTTACATTTTGTCGACACGAGTAATTCAATATCATTTTTAAACAGGTATCTGATAATCCCTGTCTCATTATCATCAAAAAAGTTATTAAATGTTTCTTTGTGACATTTCTTAAATGCCCGCCATATTGTACAGGATTGCAGAGATTGAAATAATTCACCAAATTGGTTTTTATTTAAAGATGTAATAGACTTAAAGTCATCGTCATCAAAATTGGCCTCATCTTCGTATTTTGAAGATGATACTTAGCATATTGACTAATTTTTCTAAACCATTCACCGGTTTCTGGTCCCGTCATGCTTATTCGTAGCAGTACAGATATGAGATTGTCCATAAACTCAAATTGTATTAATCCATTTTCAGTTAAATTTTGATTACAGCATCGTGTATCCAAGGATAAATAAATTCCAATTTTTAAGAAAAAGTCTATTCCTGCATCAATGTTTACTCGAAATCAACAAATTCTCTGACAAACAAAACAATTCATTGTGCTATATTGTACAAAAACGGTCTTCCATTTCAATTATTCTGTTTATTCTTCTTTTACAGTTTCAACAAATTCTGGACTGTTACTTTAACATAATTTCATTAAAACGAAACCGATTTCTATGTAATTTTGCGACTATTTTCTTCCGCTCTTAATATCATTTTCGTCATATATTTTGCAATTTGAGTTTTCCCAACCACAAGTATAACATTGTACCATTTTAAAAAGTGATAATTTTACAGTTTCCGTATGAAATAATTATTGATAGTTAATGAATTATTTAAGTGACAACCATAATAATAAAATAACATCAAGGGATACTTCGCAAAATTAAAAAGTTTAAAAAAGTTGATTGAGGAAGCCATTACTATGTAGTAGTTCGATATCACAAGGAAACGAGTAAAACACTACTATTCTCAAAGACAACCATAAAAAGTATTACGTACACATTAATATTTAATCCGCAATATTAAATTGGTCGATTGTAATGGAAGGTGAAAGTAGATGGCGCAAGAAGCAAACGCCCGCGAAAATTCAAAACCCCCTTTTTATTATTTTATTGATATTTTGTTATAAGCCCTTCTATTACAATAAATATTTGGTGATCGTTTGGGACAGAAGTAGTCGATTAGTTGTTTTTAAATACTTCTATTCGCTGGAAATTAAAACTAACTGAGTAAGACTATCTCTGATGATCCACAAACGATCACCAACTGCTGCAGAAACAAAGCTATTTTAAAGTTAGAATACAAAACTAGAGGTCAATTAATTTTTATATTTAACTAATCAAAAGGGTTAATTGTAACCTTGTTGAACCGCTTAACATAAGATTTAAAAGAAATATATTTTTGTACTGGATAATTAACATAACACTCAAAACACAAGTAGGTAGGTAAAATATTTTGTACAAAATTTATTAAAATCAGAAAAATACAAAAAAAGCAAATTTAGGATTTTGTCAATATATTACAGAAAATATCAAGAAAGCATGATAATTATTTATAGCAACAAGACCGGAAAGTGATTCTTAACAGGACGAACTGGCAATTTCCATCGCAAAAGCCCTGGCGAATCCAGTAAAGTCACTTTCTGGGTGTGTTGTGTACAATGTTTTTTCTGCAATGGTGCCTGCTAGTCTCAAATAAATTTTTAACTTTAATAAAATACAAAATCAGCTGACAGACATCAGACACTTGCTTTCAAGGAAGACTGGAATAATCATTTTTAATTGTTATCGGATACTTTTTGTCAACAGAAAATGACATAAGGAATCGGTAAAGACTTTACAAATCCTTATGTCACTTTGCCGGGCTAGATCTGTAAATATGTATTTTCCACTAAAAAAATTGATCACAGTTAAATTCTAGAAGGTTGCAAAAAAAGAATATTATTTAATGATTATAATTAAATTTAAAATATTTATTAGGCTTGACTTGCAGAGACTACCTTAAAATGTTATTAAGTGCTAGATAAAAAAATCATGTATTGTGTGGCACGCAACGTGGCTCTATAAAAAATTAAGGTTCTAATTATGGCGAAAAAATCTTCAGTTTTCTCTTTGTCTCACGAGCACCATTTTTTTATGATCCTTTTATTCATTTTGCCTCACGAGCATCTTTTTTATTTTGCTTCTGTACCTCATTGTGCCTCTTACACCACCAAGGAATCCCAATTCTAATAATTTCCCGGTCGTTTTCGAAGGGTGACATTCTGATCTGATACAGAAGTGCTGGGAATCTGCTCCAAAAATTCACTAGCTGCCTTCACTATGCTAGGAAATTCCTCCTCTAACTCATAAGGTATATTCTTTGAAGTTGAGGCCTCGCTTGAGGCTAGATCTGAAGTAAAATGAGATAGACATTAGCGACCATGTTTATTGGTTCAAATCTATATTTCTTTATTTTGAATAAATTAAATAATAGTAAAAAGTCTGCGATAATTCTACCAAGCTAATTAGTAAGAACTATGGATTTATATCTAAGGACCCCTCACCACCAACATTTTGTAAAACACATATTACCTGCTTGCACTTGGTATGTTGCCAACTGACGACATGGAAAAAGTGTGGGGACTGCATTGCGGGTCAACCTATGACTACTTAGGTTGACATAACTCTTAACAGTAAAATGACGGGAGCATATCCTATAATTTTGAAGAGTTTCTTCAGTGTAATGTTTACCCATATTCTCTTGCCAAATTTTTGACCTGTAAAACATAAAAAAATTGTGCTGTTAGAAGTGTTGTTAATTTAGTGCAGGCCTTAATTTACCTTTCCAACCTTGAAGGAAAATAATGAAGTTTTGCCACATCGTCCTCCGAAGAACCACACACATAACACAATCTAATTCGTGACTCTGTGGCCATCTCAAACAAAAAATAACCTACAACCAATTTCAAAGTTTATTATGAGGAATGAAATAAGTAAAGGATACAATTAGCACATTTTCTAATACTGTTTATCCTTTCTGATTAATATATAGGTTAGATATAGCGGATAAAAATTATTTATAATTTTATAATTTACCAGTTATATGAAATTGGTAGTCTTTAAGAAGAGAAATAGTCTTTAATACACAAATATCACAAAATACAACAAGAAATAATCAAAATCACGACAAAATAACAAACACTTCTTTCGTCAGTTCAAGTTGATAGATAAATACCACAGAAAAAGCGCGGGATAGAACAGAAATGACAGCAGTGCAAGTGCTACCCTCTGCTTTCACCTTCTATTTTATCGGACTAGGACAGCTCTATTTGACTATTCTTATATTAAATAGAGATACCGAATAAATGTTAAAATCGGACAAAATTTTCTATCCACTTGCACGTCTCGGGTTGTCTCTGCTATTCTCCAATATATTAACAATAAAAAATATTATGTACACATTAATTATAGAAACTGAAATAGCTTCAAAAAACATACAAAATATGTATTTATTCTTTCAATAATCATATCAATAGTTTGCATCTAAAAATACATTTTTTTAGAACTTTAAAAGTACATTTTGATTATAGGACACTTTGTTAAATAAATATATACTTCAAAATCCTTAAAATAATGTGATGGAAATTGGTTATCTGAGCAGTAATTTATCCAACCTTTGATGTGACTAATTCCCGCAAGTTCTATTTGAATTTTTTTGTTGTTTAATGTTTAAAACCGCATTAATTTTTAATAAAATAACCCTAATTTAAAAAAATGCACCTAAAAAGTAAAAACTCTAATACATATTAAAATATTCATTCCTATACCTATTTAAATACCCGAATTAATTTAATAATAAAACAATAACATTCGAAAATTCAGATTATTCGAATAGTTGGAATATTCGAACTATTCGGTCCATTTGAGTATTCGATTAATTCAAGTATTCGAATAATTTAAAAATGCGATATTTTTGCGAACGAGTAATCGAATACAAAAATCAGGAAAATTCCCAGCATTAATTTATAGTTTGAAATCATGGATTGTTGCTTGTAAAAAAGACGATTTGGATTTATCGAAATAATCAAATAATCATGAATTGACTATTTGATATTTGAAAATAAAGTTGTCGTATTTTATGTTTTGGCTGAAAACACTGAAGTTGGGCTGAAATTTATAAAAATAAGTAAAAAAGCCAAATTAAAGAAATTTATCACAATTATAATATCATTTTTAATTTCTCTTACACTTTTTTTTTTTTTTGTTGAAAACCCTCATGCCCATAAATGACACCAAGTGGCCGGATTCCTTAAAAATGCAGGACAACGCTTGAAGTTGTGCAGTTGCAGTCAATAAAAAATGGGACAGGTCTTCTTGTGTAGTGTAAAAGTAACCTTTTAAATGAATGTCAATCTTATGGACCTAGTTTAACCACTGAATCAGCTTGGTCAGAGAGCAAAAATTAGAAACCATTGTTAAGATAATTGTTTCTAATACACTGAACTGAATCTGCGGTTGGCTGCTTGTGAAACATTAATAAAATTATTAAAAATAAAAAAAATTTTTTGCTTTTAAATGTCTCAAATATATGTTATTAAAACACTACACTTGTTTTGGCTTATTAGGCCTTTCTCAAGAGTATAGATGATACTAGATTTTAAATCGTGTTCTTTACTTATATATAACATCTGGGCAGTACACATACAATTGTAAAGTATTAAATTTTATGGTATGAAGCGATGGGAATTTTTTTTAACTTACACTATTTTGTCTAAAATGTCATGACCGGTAAAAATTATTTGATCAGTTGTTATGTGGTTATTGTTTTTTACTGCTTTTTTAATTTCTAATATTTCTAATAAATCTAATTTTTTACCTTTATTTCGATCATATCCAAATCTATGAAAAGATTACTTTCTATACAGTGCGTTAACATGCCAGTGCTATGTATATTGTTCAAAATAGATTTTTTATGTTCCTCGACCCGTTTGTTTATATTTCGACCAGTTTGTCCAATATATATAGCATCACAGTCAGAACATTTTAGCTCATATACTCCAGTTTTTTGGAATTTATCTGGTTTATCTTTATTATTTGATAGAATTCCTCCAATATTATTTTTATTTACTAACTTTATTGCTAATCTTAAGTCTATAATTGATACATTTATAATTTTTCTGGGAGACTTTTTTCTTTTGTTTCACAGATATAATTATCAATCAAACTCCTGCATATTTTTGGCAATGTTTTTAATTATTTTTACTTTTTTTTGTTCTTGACTTAAAGAAAATGTTAATAGACAGTTAATGAAACTGTGGAATGGTGAGTGTTTTATTTGTAGTGACTATTTGGCACTATTGTGAATTACCTTGTTGGTACAAGTGGGTTTGCGATATATATCAAATTCTAGGAATTTATTATTATTTTTAATGTTAACGTCTAAAAAGTTTAAGCTATTTCTATTTTCAATATCTAACATAAATTGAAATTTTTGATTAAATGAATTTAGTAGATTTTAAAACTGGTTTAATTGCCGTTCTGTCCCTTTTCCAAATACAAAACACGTCATCTACATAGCGTGTCCAGAAAAATCCATTTACCCCCAGAACATGTTTTAACTGAAACAAACTAGTTTCGAAGTCGGTCATGAAAATTTCAGCTAACATAGGAGAAATCGGAGAACCCATTGGTAGTCCGTCTAGTAATTTATAAATTTCCCCGTTAAATTTTAAATAATTTTGGCTCATGCAATTTTGTATTAATATGTTTAGTTTTTTTTTAAATATCTATATTAATGTCTGTATTATTAATATGTTTCGCTATTATTACAAGTAAAAGCTGTAGCGGGATTGAGGTAAAAAGACTTTGAACATCAAAGGATACTAAGAGTTTTCACCTTTTCCATCAATTGAGGCGAATTTTTTATAAAATATTTAGATTCAAATTTTGTGAGGGCAGGTAGCAAATTGTTTAATTCCTTACAAGTTTTATAGGAGGGGGCGTTTATATAAGATACTACTGGTCTGATTGGAATATTTTCTTTATGAATTTTAGGCAATCCATAAAATAATGGGGGGGTGAAGGATTCATTAATTTATATTTATATTTGTTCTGGTAGTATGATTGATGTACATTGTTTTAATATTTTTAGGTGTTTGTTTGATATTTATTAGTTGGATAATAATTTAGTTTTACTATTTCATTTGTGTTTAGTATCTCAGAGATTTTTGTGTTATACTCATTCTATGTTAAAATTGTAGTCCCTTTATCTACTTTACAAATAATTAGATTGTTTTTTGAATTTTTTGTTTTATACTCTTTATCTTTATAATTCCTGATGTGTTGCTTTTACAAAATTCTATATTATTAAACAGATTTATTACACTATTTTTATCTTCATTATTAATATTACTTAATGAGTTAGCAATGACTCATTCCATAATGACTGCTAGTAAGTCTACATCTTGTTTGTTCTTCTTTGTTATAGATATTCGGAGAATGCTTTAAACATGTATAGAGGTTTAATAAAATATTTTTGAAACATTTAAAAGCAAAAAGTTTCTTTGTTTTTAATAATTATTTCTATAGTATTTGATCCACGATCAAAATTAAACCGCTGTTGTGGTACAACTCGCCCTTATGTATGAATATTATATAGAATATTAATACTAATAATCCTAAACACAAAACTAAATTTTAGCAAAAAATCTATGATAGGTATTGTCCCATTTTTATTAACCGAAGTTGTACGTATTATTAATCTAATAGTATTTGGTTGTGACGATAACGATAAGATAATGTGTCACTGTCATTGGTGTATTCTAATCATGTGACAGATGATGGCAATTCTCTTTTAACCAGTTACGAGAGATAAATATTTGTGCAACGAGCGACAGCCAGTTCCCGCAAAGTAGCACGAGTTACACAAAATGTTCTTTTCCAACGAGTTTTATACAAGATTTTTTCTAATTTTGACTACTTGTTTTTCAGTTTGTTTTAAAAAAATTATTACAAAAAGACACCAATAAAAATTAAAGAGGTATGAACCGTATAAACTTCACTGCTTTTCACAAACCTCTAATGTAGGAGCTTGTTTTATTTTGTGTGTACTTGGTTGCTAAGGCTTGTTTATTAGTAGTGTCATTAACGACAGCAAAACCACTGAAAGTAAATTTCACGTTTTTTTTAGAAAAATATCTAGTTTAGATGTCCCAAGCGATGTGGAGCAAGTTGCGCAAATGGCATTATTAAGAGGCATTCCCAAAAATCGAAATCAAAATACGATTTGGCTTACTAAAAATTCAATGAAGAAAAGAATATTAAGCATATAAACGAAATGGTTTTGTTAACCTACTTCCAGGGTAAAAGGCATATGAACAGCGGTACATTGTAGTCGCTTTATTCAATGTTGAAACCCAAAATTTCTTTAAAGAAAAATATATACAAAACTTTTTATAAATAGCTATTTTTGAATTAAAATGACTATAGTTCTTTCAATATTTGTTCTTATTTTCTGGTGATGAAATAAATTTTTCGGAACTAGTTGTGAAAATTATGACATTTCAAAACTTCAGGTAGTTTTGAAAAGTGTCACTTTAAATGGCAAAATTAGAAAAGAAAAAAGTAGTTGTCTTCCTTTTATGTAATTTTTGAATTTTTTTTCACAAATTCGGTAGCCATTTTGATATCTTCGCTAGTTTTTTCTTGTGAACAAGAGGTATTCACTCTGTTATATGGAAAAAATCAGTTCGAGTGGAGGAGAGTCGCGTAGACCTAATCGGGCACCCTTGCTAATGGTAGTTCAAAAATAAATACCTACTGTGCAAAAAATGTTTATTTAAAATATATAATGAATTTGAATCAATACAGGATATATCAAATATTTTATAATAAAATTGTAATAATCCTATCCAAAATGTCAAATGCACGTTTTCTCTTTTTTCCGCTATCCTTTATTATCTGATCAGTGATCAGGTTTATGTAGAATCTTTATAAGCATTTTAGCATTTAACTTACACCAAACAGTGAAAGTTTAAACTTCACTTTATTAAAATATGAAATGCAAAATTTGTTATTTAGAAAAAGATCGATAGTAAATCAACAGATAGGAAGAAATATAGATGGGTGCTTAATAATAATAAAGTTTATAAAAAGTTTGCAAATAAGATGTGATAAAAATTTCATTTCGACTAAATTAAAAGAAAGTAAAAAGATTAATAAAATACACTACATTTATTTAAGATAAATATACTTAATAAAGAAATGACACTTTCAAAATCAGATAGCAATTCTTTCATATTATGATAACAATAAAAATTAAAAGTAATATAAATTTAATGTACTTCAATCTTGTGGTTAGAAAAATAAGTATATCTATCTAAATAAAATTACAGTAAAAAGAAATTAAAATTAATTTTTAATTATAAATTTTACAGGATCCAATGGTTTCGTGATTTCTAATTTTAATTTTTGTTTCAAATATAAATTTTCCCATTTCAGGATACACTGGTTTCGTGATTTCTAATTTTAATTTTTATCTCAAATGTTAATATGACTTAATAATCAGATTGTACATATTTGTTTTTGTTAATGAAATCGTACATTGGGCTCTAAACTGTGGGTAACTTCACTAACGGCGTTAACTTAGCAATGAGCAAAAAAGATATATGTATACCTATATACAGTATGGAAATTAAATAACGCATAAATTCAGTAATTCCGTTGATATTAATTTTTTTGGAAAAAATCTCGAAGGGGTATAGCGACTTTAACTTCGGCAAATATTTTCAGTCTATTTTCAGTTTCTTGTGTCATTTATTTTTTAAGTTATGACGTCATCGACTTTTTTTTAAATGACAACCTATATTTTTTATTATTGATTCTGGTGGTAGATTTTATTCTGGTTCCGACCGTATAAAATTTTCAATATGTTATTATTTGAAAAAATCGAGAAAAGCAGTCTTAAAGTTCAAATAATAAAAATTCATTAAATTGGGTAAATTTATCTAGTTGCCGGTGTATCACATTAGTTACGGTTGTCAGAGTTACACAATTTGTAAATGTCACAATAGAATAAGTGTTATTATTTTGCTTTTTCTAAATTAGAAAAACTATTTTATTAATAAGAATGGTACAGTTGAGCGACAAACAGAGAATTGAAGTGTTAATAATGATTGGTTATGGCGACAGAGCTAGAACACATCAAGAAGTGTGGCATCTTCTTAGAGAAAAATACCCGGATCAGCCCATAAATCAATCAACAATTAGTAGGATTGAAAAAAAATTCGGGAACATGGCGTTGTAAAGAATATTCCAAAAACTGGACGTCCGGCGACATTAAATGAAGATGCACAACTTGATGTGCTACTAGAAATTGAAAACAATCCACATTCAACTAGTAGAAGCAGTGCTTTGAACCACAATATAAGCCACACTACAGTTCTAAAACTTTTGAATGTTCAAAAATTCCACCCATATAAAGTGCACTTGGTTCATGAGTTGACAGAAGATGACTTTGATCGTAGGCAAGAGTTTTGCGAACAAATGATGGAAATTTGCAACCGCGATCCAATGTTTTTCCAGCTTGTTTTATTTTCGGATGAAGCAACATTTTGTTTAAATGGCCATGTCAATAGACAGAATTGTAGATATTGGGCTAGGGACAATCCCCATTGGATGCAGGAAAGTCATACCCAATATCCTCAGAAAGTTAATGTTTGGGCAGGAATTATTGGTGACAGAATTATAGGTCCATTCTTTTTTTAAAACAATTTGACTGGAGATAGATACCTGCAATTTATACGTTGGAATTGATGCCTGCATTAGCTGCATTATTCCCCAATGCAAATAACCCTGACCTACCAAATAATACCATTTGGTTAGAACAAGATGGCGCTCCGCCTCATTACGCAATTATTGTGCGACGCTACTTGGACCAAGTTCTCCCAGCAAGAGGATAGGAAGAAGAGGTCAGATAGAAGGCCGCCTAGGTTTCCTGATAACGCCATTAGACTTTTTTTATGGGGGTACTTAAAAAGTAAAGAAAAATCGACCCAATAATTTAGACGACTCAGGCAAAGAATAACAGAATTAGGTTAATATCGCCTCAATAGGGAGAAATAGGGGTGGGTAGGGCGTCATTTGAACATTTAGTGTAAATGTAATTTAACAACTGTTATTTCTGTGCATATTTTTGTGTTTGATGATATTGTTAGATTTTTTTCTAGTTAAGCAATTTAGTTTCTTTTTATACTAATGTTTGCCTCACGAAGTTATCGTTATTACTAACTTTGAATTGAGCAGATAATAAATTTCTAGTTCGATTTTTCAACTATTTGTATAATTTCAAAATAAAAACGAATGTGCCGTCGATAACTTTCCATCAAGCTTAGGCAACTAGATAAATTTACCCAATTTAATGAATTTTTATTATTTGAACTTTAGGACTGTTTTTCTCGATTTTTTCAAATAATAACATATTGAAAATTTTATACGGTCGGAACCAGAATAAAATCTACTACCAAAATCAATAATAAAAAATATAGGTTGTTATTTAAAAAAAAGTCGATGACGTCATAACTTAAAAAATAAATGACATAAGAAACTGAAATTAGACTGAAAATATTTGCCGAAGTTAAAGTCGCTATACCCCTTCGAGATTTTTTCCAAAAAAATTAATATCAACGGAATTACTGAATTTATACGTTACTTAATTTCCACACTGTATATATATTTCTTTTATAATTAGCTTATAGAGATAAAACCACGTAGATGCAAACGCGACCATTGGTAGCGCAATTTACGTTTGACCATTAGCAGCGAATGGGTATCAACAGGCCTCTTCGTGGTTTTATCTGTACATCCTGTACAAACATAACTATGGACATATTATAAAATTTGTACTATAGTTGTCCTGTAAATAGTTGTCCTTTTTTTTGGGACTTAGATACAATTAAAGCTATATTGAAAATTGATTTATATTTGCAAACATGAAGCCATCAAAAAATATTTATTTACTATGCAAAGAAAGCATCATGTATAAGGCAGAAGGTTATTCCTTATATTATCTTTTGTAGTTTTCATTGTATCATTCAAATGCAAATACTTTAGTATTGTGTCTCTAAAATATTTTCTAGGCATAGAATTATATACCAGTGGCACTCCAGCATCTGGAAATTGCATCATTACTACTCAACGATCCTAGCATGGCACTTGGCCACGCAAAGAGAGAAAAATATCGCTAGTGTGAGAGAGAAGAAACTGCTTTACATTGAAAGGGCGGGGTTTAGGCCATTGCGCATCCAAGCTCAATTGCCAAGCTAGGATAGCTGAGTAGTACATATATTCTTATGGAAGTTTATAGTATCCATTGAATAATAATATTTCAATAAATAACCTTAAATCATCTTGAGCCGAAAAAAAATGTTATTGATTATTTTGCCTCCTATATTTACTTTGTTCTATTATGTACTTAACGAGATTTTAACTAAAAAATTCTTCGATAACCTCAACTACAATTTTACCGTATAATAGGGATACTAGTTTAGCCGGAAGATGTCTAAAAATGAGCCTCGTGTAAAATTAATTTTTAAAAGTTGGAAAACCACTGGTAGCCATAAATATGTGATGATGTCTTGACTTGTTGTCATTTTTGGAAATGTGGGGGTGGATATGGAGGGAAGAATGCGGTAGTATTATTTTCTTTTCATTTTAAAAAATATAGTGAACAATATCTGAGGCCACTTCTTTATCGCAAATGGTGTTAGTAGTGATGATTTATGTAAAAAATAATCTTCATCAAACAATTCTAGGAAATTGTGTAGCATTGTAGTCAAAAGTAAGTATATATTAATTATTTGTCAATATTATGTCGTTTCTTACAGTTGTTTCACATATTAGAAAAATTACACAGAAAATTTCTGAAGACAAGACACCATTGCCAGGTATTTTGCAAATAAAGTTTTAGTTATTGATGACCTGGCACTTGTCCAATTTTAGACAAAAACGGTGTCTGTGAAGACATGCCAAGATTTTGCAAATGTTTTCGTGAAATATTTGGTTCAGGCCATTTCAACTTATAATAAAATTCACTTGGCATTTGATAGATATTTAGAACATATATCAATAAGGCAATAAATGCTTGAAATACGAAATTCAAAGGACTGTACTTATTATTATATTATCGATATAACTATATGCTTAACATAACCTTAAGAGAATTATTGGCTAATTTTAAAATCAAGCAAGGATTAACACACTCAAGGAAATATTCCGATACCTGCATCATTGGTCCATTACCATCATGAAGAAGCTGACACCCTCATTCATAATACTTCATGCGGGCGAGATTGCAAAAAATGATGGAAAATACGATACGAAGATCAGAACTGGTGTACATCTGATTCTGATAACATCAAGTAGGTTTCTCAATTGAAAAATTTCATCCTCCAATTGGTCTTCAAGATCGTAGTTATATATTTTGACCATTTTTACGAAATTTAGTGATCAGCGCAATTATTCCGATAAGTATTATAAATGTAATATTATTAGTTAAAATCAACATATATTTCCATTTTTTTGGTTTTTACAATTTATTTGACCTCCATTCCGCCATCCCGCCCCTATATATTTTGCGCCCCAAGCCCGAGCTTCATGGACCTGTAGGATAATACGCCACTAGCTTCAAATGTTTCCCTTTTCAATACTGACAATGACTCATCATCATCATCACTGCTTTCTACATCATGGGGTACCTGCTAGTATCTCGTGTTTTTCGTCATCTGAAAAGCTATTCTCCTCAAAATCTTCCAAAGTGGTTTGTTTATCAGGTTCAGGCTGAACTATGGTAATTTCTTTCTAAATCCTTGAAAAAGGAAAACATAGTTTTCAGACAAGTTTTCTGTCTTTAGCACTAAGAAACTGCTTTCTAAACATTTCGCTAATACGTAAAATTCATTAGCTGCCACACAACAAACGTAAACATAAAGGGTTTTCTCCCGACATAATTTTCTTCCCGTGTATGACGTTAATCTTCACGTGACGTAATCATTTTATGACATTATTACATTCACTAGCATAATCCGATATTCACCAGAATATGTTGGTGCGATGAAAGTGATGATCTGTACAATAGGGAACTTGCACATTTTTTTTTACTTCATAAAAATGTTCTACAATACTAAAAAATAAGATATGCAAAATATGACGCCTTAATTCCCAATAATAAATTTGTTATAAATTATTAAAGTTTCGCGCGCGAACGAACCGTTTCAAACAGGTTCAAAAGCGCGGGAGTAGTCGTGACATCACATCATACCACGACGGAGATCCCAGCACTCGACTGCTTGATTTCAGCCGTAAAAATACCAGCATCGCCATAAATTTTAAGTGTATAGGTACTTAAAATGGAAACAAAAACTCCTTATTTTAAATATTGCATTGTACCGTTGTGTAAGAATACTACAGTAAAAGTGCCAGATAAAATATTTATAATGTTGCCAGAAGATAAGATTCGTCGATCAAAATGGCTAAAAGCGTGTAGAAGAAATGAAAAAGACATTTCACAGAGCAGTAGGTCTCTACATGTGTGTGAAAATCATTTTAATGTAAGTAAATTATTAAATATTATATGTCTATCTACTAGTTTTTCGTATGCGGGCAATAAAATATTCCGAATTCTGAATTATTGAATTTTAATTAGGGTAGGATTAAAGAAAGAATGTGTATACAATGTTAGAAAATAAGATTAGTAGATAGAATGTAATTTAGTGATACTAAGTAAAGGTAATTTCCTGGTGCGAAAGTAAACAGCTATTTATTATTATTATACTCTTCGCAAATACGATTACGAAGAGTATATTGCATTTGATCGGGACATTTCTAAAATCGTTAATATCGCTCGCAGAGAAAAAATCGTTTCGTTCGTCATCGAATTCTGAACAACTTTCAAAATGTCCGTCTGTTCATCTGTCCGTCCGTCTGTCTGTCCGTCACGTTTCTTGTAAGCACGATAACTAAAGAAAAAAAAGTCCGTTCGAATTGAAATTTGGGCTATAAGTTAGTGTTAGCTAAAGGAAGAAATCCATTGTTTTTTGAAAAAAAATCAAATGGTAAATAAAAAAGTTATAGGACATTTTATTTAAAAATATGAATCTACAGAGGGTTGCAATTTTCAATGTGCTACTAAAATTGAAGTAATTTTCTAAAGACACCAAAATGCTGTAAAATATACTACCACAAATTTCGCCTACGCAGTCGGCATCATCGGGAGATGAAAAAAAAATTGAAAATTAAATATGTGATCAATATATTAGGTATTGTAAGAATGAATCTTAGTTTATACTATAAAATATACTGCCACGCGTTTCGCCAACACAGTCGGCACCATCGGGAGAGAAAATTAAATATGTAGTCAATACATTAGGTATTGTAACAATGAAGTTTATAAGACAAACACAAGATTCTTTTCAAAAAACTGCGAAGAGTATCCTACAGAATGTGCAACTATTATATAAAAGTTCAATAACACTACTGTCTGCGAAGAATAAAATGTTTACCTCTAGTATATATAGTATATTGCAAATACCTTTTCCTTGTCCTTTAATTTATTCTATTCAAATCTTACATTTATCTATTATGTGAATGATAACACGACACAATCACTTATTTCCCTTGCCCCAAAACATAGTACGAAAATACCTACGATAGGTAATTATACATTTGCGCAACATTTCCTTTGCAGCAAATGTCATATATAGAGACACTTTACGCGTGTGTACAAAAAAAAACACGAAAAATATAGAAGTGGCTGTTGTAAAGAATTACCCTAAATTCTTTCAAACATAAGACTAAGTCTGCTAAAAATGCTTAGTTGCCACTAAGCATTTTGTAGTTATTTCTTTTTATTCCGTGATCAAGTCATAACTATTTTATGTTTATAAATTATTACTAAAAGCTAAAAAAATACATACTTCTCTGCCTTGACCCCGCGGACCTCTCCAAGGGAAAAACTTTCACTATTTTGTATAAAAGATGCCACCATAAACATATCCACTTTAGGCAAATTATCAGATTGGCCCTTTGAAAAACCTTGATCAGTCATTTTAAAATATCTGTACAACTACAATAAGCGGTACTATAAAACACAATTATGTATTTATATCAGAACAGTCACTAACAAATCAACCACAGTCTTATAACACCGGTAAACATCTGATTGTATTGCTTCCCGGCGAGACGACTACCGAATATGGTATGGTGTGACGTAACAGTCAATAGTAGCTCGTTTTGGGCCACTTCAATTTTATCGCTGTTTAGATCCTTTATACTGATCGCGTGGAATTAGAAAACTTATTTTTTTGTGAAGTACACGTTTTATTACAACGTTACGCTATGTTTTTTAGTATTATTTTTATTTTTAAAATTATAGGCAAGTTCCCTATTGGTATATAGTAAATAAAGACTATTTACCATCTTAATTTTTAAATGGCTAATATATTATGTATTAAAATTTACAAATACCATGTTATTTCAGAAAAGAACGGTCAAATCAATCAAGAAAAACAATTTTTTATACTATCTTTGGAGGGGTGTAGCTCCGTTAGGAAGTTTTCCCGGACCTCCCGTTCATATGAACTCTTCTTCATGTTTTTGGGTGTAGAACCAACCACCGAAATTTTCGAGCGTTATTTCCGCACACCTTGTATATTCTGTTTATTTTATTCCAAGTTAATACATAATATTATGTGTGTTAGTAATGTTTTTAAGGTATCTATTTAAGATATATTTATCGCATGTAAGATATAAATATTATGCTGTTCTGTATAAAAGAAAGTGAATTCAACCTTCGTCTAAAACTCTTCCACAATATAGACATTAACCAAAGTCATCAGTTGTCCAAACGTTTCGTAATAGTTAGGTCAATGGATCATGAATCCTGTTGCAATTCTACGAAATGAGCGATATGTTAATAAATTATTAATCTATTCAAACCTTTTTTTATGATTGATTATTATAAATAATAAAATTTTGTCGTATATTGTCTTATATTGTATAATTACATGGTATTATTTCGCTTTTTTCTATTTTTCCCCATTAAACTTTATTGTAGTAGCAGAATTAAAATTAAAAAATGAGTGAATTGGATCATGAAAAAGTAATATACAATCACATACATGAAAAAAATGCCGGTTTTCATCTATAAATTATGCAAGATTATTATGGATTATGTTTCACTGAATTAGTTATATAAAATAATAATAATAATAATAATAATAATACTCAGTCAGAGTATGGCATGTAACATCCTCAGGAGCTCAGATCCCCTCTTGCGGTTTGTGAAACGTCACGAAACTGTAGGAGTGGGAGCAGGATTGTTCAAGGCAGCGAAAAGAGCCGCAGATGAACTCGGTCTCGCATTTGACATCAGGCGAGGAGGCCGGCGAGGTGCTGATGTAGAGTCAGTCACCGAACTTCAGCCAAATCGTCTGAAAGCCCGAATTAGAGCTGCCGAAGAGGAAAATCTGTTTCGGCAGCATGTCGATAAACCCCAGCATGGTGTCTTCTATAAGAACAAGGAAACACTGGGTTTATCGACTAGGCTGACCTTCGCCTTTCTAAGGTCGGCCGGGCTTAAGTCAGAGACCCAGGGATTCATTATGGCCTGCCAGGATGGTGTTATCAACACCTTGGTCTACCGTAGCCGCGTGTGGCGTGTAGAGGTTCCTGATATCAACTGCAGGACCTGCCATCAGGCGCCGGAATCGCTCATGCACTTACTATCTGCATGCCCTATATATGCGATTTCGGCCTACATCCACCGACATAACGCGGCTTTACGAGTGCTATACTACCATCTAAGGCACTCGTACGGGGTAGACCAGACACCAGTGCTGCCTTACGTCTCCGGAGATATTGAGTCCGTTGTCGAGAACGAGAAATGCCGGATTTACTGGACTACTCGTTCCGACTGTCAGGCTAATCCAAGCCAACAAGCCTGACATAGTCCTCCTCGACCATCAACTCAAGGTGATGTATGTCATCGAGTTCTCGGCACCTGCGGAGAAAAACATCGCCTTGAAGGAGGAGGAGAAACGGACCAAATATCGCGATCTTCGGTACGAGCTCCAAGTGCTGTACCCAGGCTACTCGGTCAAAATGGTCGTCCTTATTATCGGTGTACTCGGAGGGATAAAGCCTACGCTGCTTTCGGGACTGAAGATCATACCGGCCTGCCAAAAATCAGCTGAGTGGCTGGCAGGCCAAATGCAGAAGGCGGTCATTCTTGGTTATCTCCGTTTGCTTAGGGCACACGATTCCGGAGCCTACAGTCACTAACCCTGCGGGATGTGGGGAGTGGCTGAGGTTAATGTGCTGGCGCGACTCCCGTGAGGCGTCGGAGGCCACGGGAGGACTGTCCAGCGTCGGGCAACCGAAAAAAAAAAATACTCAGTCAAAATTGTCGTCCTAATATAATAAGTGTACTCGCAGGTATAAAGCCTACGTTGCTCTCGGAACTGAAGATCATACCGGCCTGCCAAAAATCAGCCGAGTGGCTGGCAGGCCAAATGCAGAAGGCGATTATTCTGGGTTCTCTCCGTCTGCTTAGGCCACATGATTCTGGTATCTACAGTCACTAACCCTGCGGGATGTGGGGAGTGGCTGTAGTTGATGCGCCGGCGCGACTCCCTTGAGGCGTCGGAGGCCACGGGAGGACTGTGTCGGCAAGTTAAAAAGTAGTTTTTCTCAAAATAAGGACCCTTAAAATAGGTAATCAAACGACACCAATCATGTAACAAAATTTAAAACAAACACCTAATAGTTAATAATGTAAGTAAATATTGTAATGTAAAATAACCATAACTGTGTTTTTTAAAATATTATATTAATTGTAGTTCTCTGATCATGGTGTAACAAACTGAAACGTTAGAAAAAAAAATCCTGACTGAATCTCCCAAGAAACTATATCAAATATTAATTAATAATTATTGATGTAAACAACATACATGGGATATAAAATAAAAAAAAATATTTTTTTGTATTAATGATACTTTCTATATTACTAAGTTATTTATTATTATTATGCAAGTAATATTGTTTACATAGGGGAAATTAAAGCTTTACAAGTAAGAGTATACATAAATGACAATTCAATTATCATCACTTGTATATATCGATCTCCAAACATACTTTTAACAATGCACTTCATGCAAAATTTGCATATTAGTGACATCCACATTTTTACTGGAGATATAAATATCGATTTGCTATCAGACTGATTTTGTTGAAGAATACAAAAATACGATTGAAATGTATGATTTTGCTTCCTATGTGAATGATATTACCAGGCCACAGAGTCGCACATGTCTTGATCATTTTCTTGTCAAATCTAAATATTTTACAAGTGATAATATAACATCTTTTATTTTTCACACTGTAATCATAGATCACTGGTCGACTGGAATTATGATAAATATGGAAAAAAAAATACAAAACAAGAACAAAAACCTTTATTAAAAAAATATATTAATTATAATAACTTAAAACTAGATTTACAAAGGAAATCTTGGTTCAGATTGCAGAAATCTTTGTGAATACAATAAAACATTATAAGTATTGAAAAAAATACCAACGAAGTGAAAATAAAACGTAAAAAAAGTACGTAAGAGATGGATTACAAAAGGTTTGCTCGCTTCAATAAATATAAAAAATAAAATGTACAGACAGTTATCAGAAAATCCAAATAATGTTCAGTTAAAACAAATGTATACTACTTATAAAACAAAACCTACAAAATAAATAAGAAAGGCAAAGGGGGATTATATACAACATGAAATTGACATGTGTGCAAGTAAATCTAAAGCTCTTTAGTACTGTATTAATGAAACATGTAATAACACTAAACCTGAAACAGAAATAAAACAGACTGAAATGGACAATAATAATATTTTAACAAATAAACAAGTTATTGTAAATGAATTTAACAGGCATTATTGTGAACTAGGGGAAAAACTTGCAGCAAAAATTGATGAGCCCATAAATTATAGGACAAAAATAAATCTTCTAGAGAATAGTATATACTTATATCCCACGGGTGAAAACGAGGTACTAAAAACTATTCATTCATTAAAACCAAATAAATCTTCGGGAATCGACAAAATAACTTCAAAATGTTTAAAAATTGTATCTGTTAAATAACACCTATATTGACATACATAATAAATTTGTGTTTTAATACTGGTCGGTTTCCAAAAGTTTTTAAGATAGGATAGGTATTAAAACTAAGGCTGGGAATTTTCCAGATTTTAGTATTCGAATATTCGTTCGAAAAAATAATCGAATATTCGAACTATTCGGATATTCGAATATTCGGATTATTCGAATTATTCGAATAGGTATTCGAATTATTTGGATATTCGAATTATTCGAGTAATTCGAATATTCGATTACTCGAATAATCCGAATTATTTGAAAAGGTATCCGAATAATCCGGATCCTCGAATATTCATTATTAATAGTTATAGCACTGAATACTAGTGAATAGTAAATACTCCATTTGAGTATTTGGTTGAATAGACCACAATAATAGTCGTGACGTAATCCACTAAGCAGGCAATTTGATTTGCTTTCCATACCCACAATAGGGTATGTCTCCTGTACATGTGCTTTAAGGGTCAGAATTATTTAGTTAGTATTTTATTTTAGGATTGAGGCGCTATTTAGTCTAGTCTATAAGCTTAAAATGGTGTTAATTCTACATACTATTATTAAAATTATGTGGTTTAGCTCATTCGATCCGGAATGATGTCTAGATCATTGTGCCAAATAATTAAATTAGCCCATAAAAAATTCCAAAAGTTATAAACAATTAAACACCTTCAAAAAATAGTGTTTGGTTTGTAGCTTATTGTTCGTAAATTATAAATATTTTCGAAATTTGAAAAAAAAGATCCTTAAAGAGGAGGAAATTTAGTAAAAAAAAGTTCCAACTCCCGGAACTGTACCTCCATTATTTATAATTTTAATTTAACGCTGAAAATAGCCCTCCGCGCGCCATTGTTAGATTGCGCGCACGGCCTCGAAAGTGAGTACGTCACTTAAAAAATTTTTTTTTAAGTACTTAAAGTTAATTGAAAAATCTAAAAAAATTATAGTATAATCTAAACACTTTAAAGAATTGATTCCCGTTGGAATTTTTCATAAAAACAAAATTTTCAATATGCTAGACGATTGTTAATTAACAAAATTTTTTCAAACTTCCTTCATCGTTCTAAACTAAAAAAAATGTTTAAATAATTGCCGTAAAATTATTTCGCTTCGTGGAGCTCTTCTTATATACATACAAAACAAGATTGCGTCATCAAAGTTTTAAAAATGTTAATACTTTGTTTATAATAATTTTTTTTAAGTTAACAAAAAAAAGAAAAAACACAATAATGTTGTAAAGAAAATTTTTTTCTTTATTTATTATTTTATTTTCGTTTTTATGTCAATAAAAGACATTTATTAATTGAAAAAAATAATTTTTTTCTCCATTTGTTTATAAAAATTTTATAAACAAATGGACTATTTTTATATTTCTAAAAAATTTTTTTTTTCTAATTTTATAGAGAATTGTCAATTATGATTTTTGAAAAAAAAATTTTTTCTTAATAATTATTTTTAATTGTTTATAATCGTTTTTTCTATATATTTGTTGTTTAAATTATTAGTTAAGAAATTTTTTTTTTCTAAAAATCATAATTGACTTTTCTCTACAAAATAACAAAAAAAAATTTTTTTTCATTAACAATTGCATTGTTTATTAACTTTACAATTTGTTATAAACAAATTCTCAACTTTGTTTTATTTTTTTCCTGAAAGTAATAATAATTACAAAAACGACCTCGTGCATTAAAATACCGAAAAAAATTTCATTGTATTTTTTTATGTAATTTTGAAAATATACGTGCTACAAAAATTGCAGCAGCTGATCCATTTGTTGACTTTAAAGCTAATATAACTTTTAAACTATTAAAGATACGACAATTAACATTCAGGTCATTTTTTGTAGACAATGAAATTATCTTTCAGATAATGTCAGTCATATATTTTTTACCTATTATTAATTTGTTGTTTTACGCATTTGTTTATAAAAATTGCAGATTTTTTGGGGTTTTTCGAACTTCTGCGGCTTCTAGCTCTGTAAATAATGCGAATTCGGTTATTGAACTTCAAGGCAATTTTGTTAAGCTTTAAATTATGTTACAGTTGCAGTTGTTTATTTATTTTTTTACTTGATTTTTTTCATCAGTTATTACTATTTTTCGCTACATTCTGGAAATTATGTTATTTCTAGATGATTTATTTACTACTCTCCAGCTGTATTTCAGTTTGTAATATAAACAATGATTTTTTTTGTCTGAAAAACATGCAAGAAATGTACTTAACAATGAAAGATTAAGAGGTTTGAATAATATTTTTAAGTTGATCTGATATTTAAATGACTGGAAACAGTTTATTTCTTTCAAATACAAAAATTGTTATCGTAATATTAAAATTAGTGTTAATAATAATCGTATTTATCATATGAAGAATACTAATATCTGTCAATTTTTTTAATTAACTTCGTCGTTTCCTTCGTTTTTTAGAAGAGGAAGTTTTAGAAGTACTAGGTTTATTTGGATCTGAAAGTAAATGAGCCATCCTTTTGCCTTTTTTACACGGCCGATTTTTGGCTTCTTGCTCATCATCATCTTCTTCTCTCTCTTCTGCTTCTTCTTTTTCTTCTTCTTGGTCCCTCGACTCATCCATTTCATAAATTGACAGATATTAGTATTCTTCATATGATAAATACGATTATTATTAACACTAATTTTAATATTACGATAACAATTTTTGTATTTGAAAGAAATAAACTGTTTCCAGTCATTTAAATATCAGATCAACTTAAAAATATTATTCAAACCTCTTAATCTTTCATTGTTAAGTACATTTCTTGCATGTTTTTCAGACAAAAAATCATTGTTTATATTACAAACTGAAATACAGCTGGAGAGTAGTAAGTAAATCATCTAGAAATAACATAATTTCCAAATTGTAGCGAAAAATAGTAATAACTGATGAAAAAAATCAAGTAAAAAATAAATAAACAACTGCAACTGTAACATAATTTAAAGCTTAACAAAATTGCCTTGAAGTTCAATAACCGAATTCGCATTATTTACAGAGCTAGAAGCCGCAGAAGTTCGAAAAACCCCAAAAAATCTGCAATTTTTATAAACAAATGCGTAAAACAACAAATTAATAATAGGTAAAAAATATATGACTGACATTATCTGAAAGATAATTTCATTGTCTACAAAAAATGACCTGAATGTTAATTGTCGTATCTTTAATAGTTTAAAAGTTATATTAGCTTTAAAGTCAACAAATGGATCAGCTGCTGCAATTTTTGTAGCACGTATATTTTCAAAATTACATAAAAAATACAATGAAATTTTTTTCGGTATTTTAATGCACGAGGTCGTTTTTGTAATTATTATTACTTTCAGGAAAAAAAATAAAACAAAGTTGAGAATTTGTTTATAACAAATTGTAAAGTTAATAAACAATGCAATTGTTAATGAGAAAAAATTTTTTTGTTATTTTGTAGAGAAAAGTCAATTATGATTTTTAGAAAAAAAAATTTCTTAACTAATAATTTAAACAACAAATATATAGAAAAAACGATTATAAACAATTAAAAATAATTATTAAGAAAAAAATTTTTTTTCAAAAATCATAATTGACAATTCTCTATAAAATTAGAAAAAAAAATTTTTTTAGAAATATAAAAATAGTCCATTTGTTTATAAAATTTTTATAAACAAATGGAGAAAAAAAATTATTTTTTTCAATTAATAAATGTCTTTTATTGACATAAAAACGAAAATAAAATAATAAATAAAGAAAAAATTTTCTTTACAACATTATTGTGTTTTTTCTTTTTTTGTTAACTTAAAAAAAATTATTATAAACAAAGTATTAACATTTTTAAAACTTTGATGACGCAATCTTGTTTTGTATGTATATAAGAAGAGCTCCACGAAGCGAAATAATTTTATGGCAATTATTTAAACATTTTTTTTAGTTTAGAACGATGAAGGAAGTTTGAAAAATTTTGTTAATTAACAATCGTCTAGCATATTGAAAAATTTGTTTCTATGAAAAATTCCAACGGGAATCAATTCTTTAAAGTGTTTAGATTATACTATAATTTTTTTAGATTTTTCAATTAACTTTAAATACTTAAAAAAAATTTTTTAAGTGACGTACTCACTTTCGAGGCCGTGCGCGCAACCTAACAATGGCGCACGGAGGGCTATTTTCAGCGTTAAATTAAAATTATAAATAATGGAGGTACAGTTCCGGGAGTTGGAACTTTTTTTTACTAAATTTCCTCCTCTTTAAGGATCTTTTTTTTCAAATTTCGAAAATATTTATAATTTACGAACAATAAGCTACAAACCAAACACTATTTTTTGAAGGTGTTTAATTGTTTATAACTTTTGGAATTTTTTATGGGCTAATTTAATTATTTGGCACAATGATCTAGACATCATTCCGGATCGAATGAGCTAAACCACATAATTTTAATAATAGTATGTAGAATTAACACCATTTTAAGCTTATAAAAAAAAAAAAAATTATTTTTCAAATAAAAAATATGGGATAAAAAAAAAAGAGAAGAGGGCTAGTTTATTATACTTCTGTGTCGTAACTATTTTTCCTTTTCGAAAAAAATAAAAGTGCTCGAATATTAGAATGTTTTTAAAAAAGACGCAGATTGTGAAGGTAAAACAAAAACATGAAAACTCAATAGTTAAATATTTACAGGTTTTCTAAAATTTAAAATTTAATTTTAACTCCTGCCTTAGTACAGTAAGAATAAGGTCGAGGCGAGAAAGAAATGGAATAGTTTGACTGGGAGTAAAAAGTGCCACTAATATGGTCTATTTATATATTTGGATATTAGAATAGGTACGTACCTATACCTACTATCTACCTACTTTGGTTGGATGCATACGGCATACCTATTCGTACATAATTTAATAATATATTTTAATATTCAAATTTACTCAAATATAATCGATTATTCGAATACTCGAATATATTCGAGTATTCGAATATTCGGGAGTATTCGAATATTAACAATACTCGAATTATTCGTATTCGATTCCCAGCCTTAATTAAAACCGCTATATAAACATGGAGACAAACAAAAATTAATAAACTACACGCCTATTTCGCTAATCTCTAAATTTGCTAAAATAATAGAAAACATTTTAAAATATAGGATAATTAACTTTATAAAAAAATATAATTTAATCTCCGATAACCAGTACGATTTTAGAGAAGGAAAATCGAGTGAGGATGCAATAAGTCAAATAACATCGCATATATACAGTTCATTAGACAACAGTATACCTACATTAAGTATGATCTTTTAAAAGCTTTCGACACGGTCTGTCACAAAAGGTTGCTTGACAAATTGCGTAATATTGGCATTAGAGGCAAGGCTTATGATATTTTAAAAAGCTACCTTTCAGACAGGAAGCAGATGGTTGAAATAGATGGAATTATGAGTAGTCCCGGTACTATTACCTATGGCGTTCCCAAGGGTACGGTTTTGGGGCCACTGCATTTTACCATTTATATAAATGATTTATTAAATTACCAGTCAAATGGAAAAATCATAAGTTTTGCCGATAATATGGCTATTTTATATACGAGCCACTCTTGGATAACTCTGAAACAAACAGCAGAAAATGATTTTTTTCACATTTTTCACAATATGTTCCAGTATAACAAGTTAACTTTAAATTACGATAAAACTAAATACTTACCTTTTACGTCTTATATTAATATAGTACCAAATATTGGTCCGTAATTCGTCAGGCAAAATACCATAATTTCTGAATTCAGTTCCATAAGATATTTGTGGATTGTTGTTGATCGACACTTAAGATGGGATTTACATATAAAAAAACCCAACTACTAAGGTGAGAGGATTTCTTTCAATATTAATGTTCCTAAAAGATTGTGTTGACATACCTCATTTAAATATTCTTTATTATGCTTTAGTACAATCCCAGTTATCGTATGGAATAATTGGATGGGGAGGAGTAACGGACTCGTATTTATATAACTTAAATGTTGCACAGAAGTTGTTTTAAAGCTAATTCATAATAAAAATCGATATTCCTCCAGCGATTTATTGTTTAAGGAGACATCTGTACTTGACATTAGACAGATATTTGCTTTGAAGATACTGCTAAATATACATCAAGGCAAAATAATTCTAAATCGCGCTAATTACACGTACGGTGCAAGAAATAAAGATAATAAAATTATCTCACCAAAATGTTTAAAAACTTTTTGAAATACTTCCTGATACAACAAAAATAACAATTATTTATAAATCATTTAAAAGTGAAAAACGGGATATTGAGATGTGATAGAAAAATTTTTCAAAATATGTTTAATAATAAATAGAAACTTTGCTTTCCTATCTATATAGATTAAGTTGTTTATACCTAACTGTGGATTTTGTACATTTAGATATATTTCTATGTTATATATATATATATATATATATATATATATATATATATATATATATATATATATATATATATATATATATATATATATATATATATATATATATATATATGTTATATATATATATATAATGTGTGTGTGTATACAGTGCGTCCATAAAGTAAAGCATAAATTCATTATTAGGTAAATAAACAATATTATTGAAACACGTTGATTTTTGATTTTAATTTACTATTCTTTCAAATAATAATTTAATATACAGGGTTACCTACCTTCGAGTAATGACGTCATCACCGGTTTTTTTAAATGGAACACCCCCATTTTCTTCCAATTTACGGATGTCCCTTGCTGAGCTGATTCCAAAAATGTATCATAAGTTGCTTCAAATTGGTACAGGGTGGGCAACAATACCAAAATTACAAGGTATTTACAAATTAATAAACATACTAAAAAAATTAAATGAAATTAACTTATTGTGATACAGCTACTTTGATAACCTATTAAAAAAACACCCCAACTACGTTTATTAATGATCTTGGCCCCTCGACTATACCGTACTATTTTTATTGTTTGTAGGTATTTTTTGCCTTTTGATTTTTTAATTGACGTTAAGAACTGTCATAAAATGTTCACTTCTGTATTGTTAACGCTTCAAAGTAGGTACGTTTATATGAAATCTAAATCTAATTTATCATATTGAAACTGTTTTTTGAAAATGCCTTTTTAACTGAAAGGTAGAGGATTGAAATTTTAATGATGATTGGTGTTGGCGATAGGATGCGGACTCAACAAGAGGTATGCAGATTATTCCATGAAATGTACCCAGATTGTGAACCTATTTCACAATCTGCGGTAAGCAGAATAGAGCGAAAATACAGAGAATTAGGATATATGGGGGATGCACCAAAGCAAGGTAGACCTAAAGTTAATGAAAATATTCAACAAGACGTAATTTTGTCGGCAGTAGAAAATCCACATTGTACAGTGCGGGAAGTATCTAGGGAATTGAATATTGGAAAATCTTCAGTGTCGAACATTTTTAAAAAGGTAAAATACCATCCTCATAAAGTACGTCTCATCCATGAATTGGCTGAAGACGACTTTGACCGAAGAAATGAATTCTGCGGGTATATGATGGACCAAAATAATGGAAATAACAATTTCATTGCTAACGTTTTATTTTCCGACGAGGTAACGTTTTACTTGAACGGGCTTGTTAATCGGCAAAACATCCGTTATTGGTCTCAGGAAAATCCACACTGGATGCAAGAATACCACACGCAACGACCACAAAAGGTCTGGGCTGGTATTGTGAGAAATACAATTGTTGGTCCATATTTTTTTGATGAAAATTTGACAGGAGCATTGTATCTGAATTACATTAATTCCTGATTTGACTCGGCTTTTTCCTGATATTCAAATAGCCAATACTTTAGACAGCAGAATCTGGTTTCAACAAGATGGCGCACCGCCACATTTCGCTGCAGCTGTGCGCGAGTTTTTACGCAGAACCTTTCCAGATCGATGGATAGGAACAAGGGGAACAGTGGAATGGCTCGCTAGATCACCTGATCTTAGTCCACTAGACTTCTTTTTACGGGGTTATTTAAAATCTAAAGTCTATACCAACAGACCTGGCAATATCCGTGAGCTAAAAGACCGAATCAGGCAAGAAATATTGCACATAACACCCGCTGTGCTACAAAATGTCAGAGACGATTGTATTGCCCGGTTAGGTCATTGTCTAGCGGTCAGTGGAGAACAATTTGAACATTTATTGTAAATTGTCTTTTGTAAAAAATACAGTAACGTATAACTTTCTAATTAAATTTTTATAAACACCTTTTGTATTGTTGCCCACGCTGTACCAATTTGAAGAAACTTGTGATACATTTTTGGAATCAGCTCAGTAAGGGACATCCAGAAATTGGGAAAAAAAGTGGGGTCTTCCATTTAAAAAAACCGGTGATGACGTCAATACTCGAAGGTAGGTCACCTTCAATTATTATTTGAAAAAACAGTAAATTAAAATCAAAAATCGACGTGTTTATGCTTTACTTTATGGACGCACTGTATATATGTGCGTATATATGTGTATGTATATGTATATATAAATATATATATATATATATATATATATATATATATATATATATATATATATATATATATATATATATGTATGTATACATATGTGTATGTATGTATATATTTTTTTAATGTTGTTATGTTTTATCCGAAAAAAGACTATTTTTCCCGATTTCGTCATTTTAAGCCCAAATAAGAATAAAGCTCAATTTTGTCATATTGAACCCAATTGAGAATAAAGCCCATTTTCGTATTTAAAATTTTGTTTCTGCCATTCTTATCCTGACTAAGACCTTATTACTATCACTACTATCATTATGATCACATCTATTGTTTTGTTATGTGTCTTCCATTATTATTATTATTATTATTATTATTAATTCTTGTTAATAAAATCCAATATTATGAAAAATTGTGGTCTCCTGTGGCTCCTCATTTTATTCTTCATTTTAACTTTAAGATGTTCTCATCTTTTGTTTCAAGTCGGGTCAAAAATTATAAATATAATCTGCAATGTAATGAGCGCTAAACCAACTCAAAGGCTTAAAATAGAAATTTCTCCAATGTTCGAAATGAAACTAGAGTTGGGAATACGCAGCCGGGTATTCCATTCACCTGACTGGTTATGCAGCAAAGCCTACTTGATATTTTCCTCTGGTTAGTCTTAACAGGTGTTTAAACCGTTCAACATATCGATGGTCTGTTGTTTTCGTAACTAACCGGCTCAGAAATTGTTGTTTTCCCACGACACGTTGAGTTTTACTGAAAACTGTTATACTTCTTTGAAAATTCGTGCTTTATGCTATATAACATATAAGTCTAGATACTGAAAGTGAAAAAAACTGGAAATAGTCCTACTGGTAAAATAGTGTTTTTCAAAAACATTTTGTGGATTTTAGTGATATTTTGAAAATGTGATTGAAAATTGTGATGCCCGAGAACTGCAACAAACTAGTGGATTATTTTTCATTTGGATAGCTGAACAGGTAATAATATATATATATATTTTTAAATAAAATAAAATAAAATTTTCTTAAAAAAAGTAGTTATTAAATATTATTTTATTTATGAATTTATTTACACATTTATAGTTAAATAATATTAATAATTATTTGGGTTTTGACCTACCCCAAATTTTATACTTATCGCAATGGGTTATAAAGATGAAAAAATAATTAATTATTGCTTTCTTTATTTTTGTTTGTTACAAAAATATGTCCCATTATAAAATACATTTATAATACAGTAACAGCTCTTACTGCTTTTTATATATTATTATTAACATTTTTAAATGTTTATTGTGGGAAATGAAACACTTGAAGAGATTTATTAAGTAAATTTGGGTTAGTGGTGTTATCACGTTTTATTCTGCAATTCATATGTTTAAACGCTAACAATTTTCGGCCTAGTTTAATTTATTTATGGTAAATATTTACAGTCGAGTGCTTGCACTTGGCGATTCTTAATTAAATAAACAATTATATGCCTCTAAACTTTAGAACATCTTAACAATACGTAAAATAGAGAAAACGTTTGTTTTAGGCGTTGAAATAATTCAATGCGTGTATTTGAATTTTCCGCGTGTTTGTATTTTTTTATTTTTATTGTTATGTTTGTTTAAACTTACCTTGTGTGATGCGCTCTTATTTTTTTATTTTAATATACATAGAAAACATACTGTTGTAAAAATAAGAACATATATAAGGATGATCTTAAAAGAAAGGAATATTTTATTTCCTCAATAGTTTCGCTAATTTTAACCGATTTTAATTAATGAAAAACTAAATTATAAATATAAGATCAAGTTATAAGATACATAAATATAATTTTTCTACTTCCTACATAGAAAATACTATTTTGCTCCCTCATTTCAGGGAGCAAAGTAGTACTTTTCCTCCCTCGGGAAGAAAATACTTTGCTTCCCTAGGGAGGAAAATACTTTGGCTCCCTCTGGAAGCAAACAAGTAAAAACTTCAAATAGCTGTAATAGTAGTGTATAGACTTCTTTTATTGATACACAAACTTCCTGAAAATGAATGCTTTTCTTTGAAACAGATTTTAATGTCAATATTGTCTTTAATTTGGAGTGTAGATCGCAACATGCTGTATTTGCTCCATAATGTTGAAGGCTTCAAATCGGCGCATTTTTTGGAAAAGTAAAATAGGACCACTTCTTCACATATTTTTCTTATTTGCCTAGTCTCCATCCAACAATTAAATAGCTGGTACTCTTTTTCATATTTTTTACGAGACTTTAACGGTAATAGATTTAACGAAACCACGTTTGCTTCTTCCAGAATATCTTTTGGAACTTCATCTTCACATTCGGAATACATTATTATAAACTTTTTTGGAAGTTTGTTTATTTTGAAAACAAGAAGCAACCTTAGCAACGTTCCATGTACTTTGATTTTTAACAATATTTAGTTATCTAAATACCTATTATGACATTTTGACATATTTGGTTTTTTGATTGCCATGCATAAGTAAATATAATAAAATATATGTAAAACCAATGTAAAATACTGTAAATGGTCGTAGAAAAATCATATGTATTACACAGGAGCAAAGTGCCATTTCCTCCCTTGGATATTGATGCCCTCCGCTTCGCGTCGGGCATCAAACTATCCGCGGGAGGAAATTATGCACTTTTCTCCCTTGTCATACAAATAGCTATTAATTTTTGTCAAAATTGTAAATGGCGTTAGTCGCCAAACTTAGGCTTTCTTAAGATCCGCTAGAACTATTTTGCTGAAAGAATAATGAAAATAGTGAGAAAGCATAATCGAATAAATATTTGTGAATATTTAAGGACACTAAAATCAACCAGTAGGTTCCGAAGATGTACTCTATAACAAAACCGTTTTATCATAATTTCGGTATTCTATGTAAATGTTTCAATTTGATTAGTGTGACTTCATCGACGTCATCATAAACCAATCCAGAAATTAATTCTAGTGCATTTATTCGACTTGTGTATTGAACATAAAGCAAAAGTGGTCTTAAGTAACAAAGACAAAGTGCTCTTAAAGGCTTTAGCTGATGCTGGATATACTGCTGCAAAAAATCAAACATTTTGAACCAAATCAACCATTTATGACTTTGTAGAGATTGGAAACATTGGTAGACAAGTTGAAAGTGGCAGATCGCGTTCAATAAGGTCACAAGTAAGGTTTTAGTAATATTTATGTGGACTAAATATTTATTATAAATTATTTTAAATAGGAAAACATTGAAAGAGTTGAAGTTTCAATTTGTAGTCAGGAAGGAGATCCTAGTACAAGTGTTAGGCAAACAAGCCTGCAGACAGGAATTTACAGATCCTCTGTAGTGAGAATTGGCAAAAGAGATTTTTTTGTTAAAACCGTTGAAATGTTACACGGTGTAAAATTGAATGAAAACGTCAGGCTAAGAGGCAGGGAAGAAGTTAAAAGTTCATAAATAAATTTAGATACCGTGAAGAGGTCTTCAACACATAGTTTACGGATGCAAAAAATGATCTATCTGTTGCCTCCAAGAAATGTCAAAACCAATAGTATTAATATGGTCATAAAAGCCAGGTATTAAGTGTTTGAGGTTTTAAAATATTCGCAAAATTTTGTTTATTATAATTATTTCCAGCGGATCTTAAAGAAGGCCTAAGTTTGGTAACTGAAACCACTTAAAATTTTAATAAAAATTAAAACTTATTTATATTACGTGATAACCTGATTACTTAGTTATAATTCGGTTTTTGAATAATTAAAATCGGTTAAAAATTTGCGAGATTATAGAAGAAAGAAAATATTCCAATTTTTTTTGGACTACCCAATTATGGATACGTTTTATTTACAATATAATAAATTGTTCTCTAATTTTCACAATTGAAAGAGTTACTATAGTAATTTGAGAGCTTGTATCTCTGTTATGAAACGTTTAAATGGTTCTGTTTTTTTGAGTACTTTATTATTACTTTTGCTGAATTCAGAAAAAATATTCTCCGCTTGATTGTGAAAACTTGTAGTTGCTTTGCAAATAAATAAGCAAGTATGATTTCAATTCCATCTGAACCAGAACTAAGAAAATGTTTTAATGTACAATTAATATACAGATATAAGTAATACAACAAATCATAAAGTCGTCAAAAAAGTTGGTGACAAAGATGCGGCCAGCCGGCATCTTTTTCGCTGATTTTATGGAATTCTTGTTTGTCTTATAGTTCTACATTTCTTATAGGTATTTCTAAACATTATTATCAATTAATCACTTTATACGTTTGAGTAATTAAGTAAAGAAAATACATTAGTAATATCTCTCAACTATATTTGCTTTAGTTTACTTTCACATTAAAATGTCTTAGGGAAAAACATTTGTTCTTTGATTTTATTTCCTTTTTCTAGCTCAAAAATAAAGTTAGTAAATCGTTAAACTGATTTTTTTGCACATAGATTAATTAATTAATTAATAATTAATTAATTATATAAAACTATATTTTTCTAGAAAATTATGTAGAAGAAAATTGAATTACAATCAAATAATCTGCATATATATTATTAAGAAAATGTATGAGAGATACAGAGAATCGTAACCAAATCACCAAATCCTCAGAAATATCACAATTGATTTGGAATATGGCGATTACGCTTGAGAATTTATTTTTGTTTAGTATTCAGGGAAAATCTTTGATTATAAATTTTGGGGTTGTTTCATCTCAAAATCGCATAGAGTAATATTTGAAAATTCTCATTCAAGGACATGACAGCAAATAAATGTCATAAAGTTTTTGTTTGGAGATGAAATTAAGTTGAACATAATTTTGGCGTTTGAAGTGGGGCTGTATTTTCTTGGCTATCAAGCTTTAACTCCGGCTATTTGTACTATTTGTATGATTTTGTGAAATCCTAAATTAGATTCATATCAACTAAAAATAATATCAATTGAGTCATATAGAATCAAATCCAGCTAACTCCAAAATGACAAATTTTAGAGGAAGCGAGGAAAATGTTTCTTAAATGTTTGCCCAAAAATTGCCGAAACATTTGTTTCACCTTCTTTACAGCAAGCAAATGTAGTATAGCTTAAGAAATCCAACATTACTAGTTTTTCTTTACTTTTGATGATTTTTAAATCGAGTCTGCGCATTTTGTGAATAATGGGTATAGCGTATTTTGACTGAAACTGTAATGGATACAGAGAGGTTTAATTGTAATTATCATGGATACAGCGGGGTTTGATTGTAGCTTTCCTCGGAGTTGACAAGTGATTGCCACTATTTTTGCTTTTTTTGAGGTTATAAGGAATAGGCTCAAAAAAGAAAAGTTGCATTTATGTATTTAACTCAAAAAAATAAATTCTTTTAATAAGAGCACATTTTTCTCTTGATTTATTATATTCGTTCATCTTTTAAAAAACACGGAAATACTTATTAAATACGCTAACACCTAACTCGTTTAACAGATCAACATGAAGAACAGCACCGCTATTGGCCAAAATGGAGATAACGTTATTTGATTGTAATATTTGGATGGAGATAGCGGGTTTTGAAATTAAACTCAATCGTTCCACTCAAACTTTTGAGATTCTTTACATATTCGAATTCCTTGAAAAATTTCTGATAATACCCAGAGGAAATTTGAATTTCAACCAAAATTGGAGATAGCGGGGTTTAATTCTACAGTCCTCAATTATTTATACAAGTATTAAAAGAGCAAATTAGATCTTTCTGCAAAATACTAACATTTTAATTTTAATGTTATTTGCTACTCTTCACTGATGCTATGATTAAATTTTCACATTATTTTGTTTTTTACTCATACGTCATTAATCCCATTTTTGATGTAGATGTTACGCCAATGGCATTTATACAATTTCTGTAATAATTATGACAGCTCTTTCTAAGATCAAAGAAAAGTTATATTGTCGGAGTTAAAGCCTGATGGCCAAGAACAGCCCCACCTCAAGCGCCAAAATTGTGTTGAATTTAATTTCATCTACAAATAAAAACATTATGACCTTTAGTTGTTGTTATGACCTTAAATGAGAATTTTCAAATACTACTCTGAGATGAACAAGCCCAAAATTTATATTGAAAGATTTCCCCTGAATACTAAACAAAAATAAATTTCAAGCATAATCGCCATATTGCAAATAAATTGTATTCACATTCCCAAACGTTGCACAATATGCAGTTTTGATGGAGAGCTGCGCAGCTGACCCAAACTGCGTGTTGCTGCAACATTTGCAAATGCGTGGCGCCCTTTCTCAGGAAGCACTTTAAATGAAACCTCCTACTATACAGCTTTGTCTTTGGATTATGTGTTGGTGTTTCTATATAGTTTTGTTTATCTCCAATTTTTTCAAAATGCCATTTGTCAGACTTCCAACTTTGACAACGAATAATATCATCAGTTTTCAAACTAGACGGTTATTCATAATTTAGTCAGCAGTCTGTATGTATAATTCTAAAAGGAAAAAGTGGGCATATCTCTTATTAACGTCCATATGTTTCTCCCAAAAAATCATGTCAAGAAATCACTGATAAAAGACATGATACACCCTCGAATTCATATTTCCAAAAATTTGTATTCCAATATCTGTTGAACCAATTGTTTTGTGTCTAGTATTTGCTATAATTAATAAATAATAAGTATTTATTAATATTTATAACACAATTTAAATATGCAAATTGTTTTAGAAACATTTTAGTGTTCGACATATATAAATATGAAAATTACTTAACGATGCAAAAATTTTTTTGTAATTGTTTCATATTTATAGCTTTAGATATTTTAACTAGGTATTCATTATAACACGTAATTCTAGTTGCCATTATTCATGGAGATTATTTAAAAATTCCTTAGAATCGCTATTTAAATAAATAATTGTAACGGATATCGCAGTATAATATTAATAATAAATTGTTATTTACATTTTTTATATAGTCGTTGCAGTAAAGGTCTCGCAAAATTCAACAGTTATTCTATTAATCACAGAAAATTGCTACAGTAATTACACAAAGGAAGTATAAGTTAAATCATTTACCTTCTGCATAAAAAAGGTCGTTGTAAATTGCATGTACATATAAATTATTGCAAAACTATTACATGAATTATGTTACCATATAAGATTAAATAAATAATGCCGATATAATAATAATAAGGTAAAATCAGTGAAACCTAAAACCTTCAGAATTTAATTTAAATTTCGTGAATCACCAAATTCTCGGCTGCGAGCAATGTAAAACTTTTTTTAAAGTACTAACCTTTTCACTGTTAATTGTCTATTACTGAATTAGTTTTTTTTTTTTACTTTCTATAAATCTTTGATGATATTTGATCAAAAAACTATATTGAATGGAGTAAGTAGTGGTATTTAAATACGCACTCGTTACGCATCTGTAAGCACAGCTTTATCTAAATTGAGAAAGTATTACTTATTAGTGAAATCATCATCTACTTTTAGATAAAATATGATATAGAGCCTGCGAAGAGATATAGTACTTTTATTAAAAAATAAAATTAGTTATTTAATAATAATTGCTATTAGTATTTAAATACATTGCTTTTCCCGTATTTATGTAACCTAAAATGTATTTTTAAATATATTAATTTCCAACTGGGTACAGGTACATTTTTCATACAATTCCAGTTTTATTATACAGAGTGATTCAGTTCTAGTCTTGAATACGTTGGGACAATATTCTCCTGGTCATTATCATTTGGAAAAATATGACATTCGCTTCCTAAGAAAGATACAGGATGTCAAAGTTTACAAAATGAAATCATTTTCTCATCATATATCTTCTATTTTCATTAAGAGCGATATCAAATATTTGGGTATCACCCTGGATAAAAAATTGACGTGGAAACCACATATTGAAAATATTATTAGCAAATGTGACAAAGGGATAAACTTTCTTCGGATGACATCTAAAACTTGGTGGGGCTCAGATCAAAAATCTGCACTATTATTTTACAAGTCATATGTCAGGTGGTTTGGATTATGGTTCCATTATATATGGCTCAGCCAGTAATCATCTTCTCAAACGTTTGGACATAACTCAAAATAAGTGCCTCAGAATTTGCTTAGGCGCTATGAACTCAACTCCAATTGAACCACTCCACGTTGAAGCCTTAGAGCCGCCTCTACAACGTCGTGAATTCTTAGCTGAAAAATTTATTATCAAATCGCAAACAAAAAACTCAATTCTGACTGACAAATTATACAAACTAAATAATTTCGATCTGTGTAACAAATTTTGGATAAAAAAAACTCTCCACAATTATGTACGGCCTTTCGTCAGACATGTAAATATTTTGAACGTCTAGATAAATTATACCCCTCTAACCCCGAACACAATTACTTTGATTTATCAAGTATTAACACAGTCATAAACCCTAAATACTCAGAAACCACACGCTCAGCCGCAGTGTTTTGTTAGAAACTTTAGAAAAAATACCTTATCGAATCACAATATATACTGATGCGTCCAAATCTCACGAGGGCACAGGCTGCGCCTATTTATGTCCCCAGGAAAACACACAGTCAATGTTTAACCTACCTCTGGACATGTCAATTTTCATAAAATATATTATATCTAACAATACAAAGTATTCAGTCATACTCTCCGACTCACTCTCTGTTTTATCAGCCATAAAAAATAGCTACAACCCAAACGTCGCTTTAGATCCTTACATTATAAAAATTAAATCACTGCTATATGAATGGACATCAAATGGAGGCAATATTTCGTTTGTGTGGATTAAAGGACATAATGGATTATATTTTAATGAACTAGTTGATTCTCTGGCAAAAGAGAGTATTAAACATGGAATGGATGTAACAAATGATATAAGTATAAATGACTGTACAAATGTATTAAAAAAACAAAATGAAAAAAAAATGGTCGCATCTCTGGGAAGAATTTTGCTTTACAACCCCTACAAGATATACGCTAATTCAGCCAAAAATACCTCTTAAAATACGCGTCTTAAACTAAAGTTCTTAAAAGTTTTGCTAATGATGGCTCCAGAGTTTTCGATTGACCGGCATCGGATCTTTGTTTTCCTGGGAGGGCACCTTCTTTCACTAGTTTGTGTATTGTGGGATAGGAAATGTTAGTCAGAGATGATGTTTCACCTAGCACATCGAAATCATACGAATTAGGGTAATTAACTTGTCGCTTCAAAAGATTATTGTAAACAGTAAGGCAAATTTGTTGCTCGTTCAAATATAACTGATTTTTTCTTACTGAAAACATTTATGAACTTTGATTTTCTTTATCACTGTAATCACTATCACTTTCATTTTCACAAACACAATAAGCTGCAGACATAGAGGCCTCTCACAGTCGAAACATTTTTACATCAAATACCTTCTTAAATTATTTACACCAGCAAATTAACAGATATAAAATATTTATTACTCATATTACACTATTACACAACTCACTTTAACACGATAACATTTTTAAAATATTTTCAAAAAACACGCCAGCAAATAAACAGATATTAAATAATTATTATTTATCTTATAATATTATACATACAATATATCACTGCTAGAATGATTAGGTAACAAAATTGACTGCGACTGAAGTATCACAGAATGTAATTGAAACTACGCCTCGGTCGCGTGCCAGCAAAAACAACAATCATCGTTCTCGCTTTAATGTAAGCGGTGTAAAAGACTGAAGATATCATGTGTTATATATTTCCCGCCCTATTGTCGCGTCTTGCTCCGTATGTCCCGTCACAATATAGGTTTCGCTGACTATATATAAATGTATCAATTACTAGGAGAGTCTAATGATCACGGTTTTGTCAGCTCAGGGCTTTGTGCTTATACGTTAGGCTTGATACCAAGGGGTTCCGGGTTCGAATCCTAACTAGGATGTATAGTGATGTTTGTAAAATATCAAAACGGTAAGACAGTTGGCTAGATCATTTTTGTGTGGCAGAACACTATTTATCTCTCCTGAGTTCAAGTCTCAGCCACTGACAAATGTCGGGCGTCTGTCCTGTCTGAGTGGTGGAATATCAATGTGCTAAACTCCGCCAGGACGTTAATATAAATAAGTGATTTATTCACATTTTTTAAGAGAAATAATAATTGCCAGCTACTTAACATAAATGCAGTTTTTGATTTCGTCACTCATTTGTAATTTTAATGTCAACATTAAAATTTTTTCCTGCATTTCAGAAAATATTAGCTTTTGTAAAAAAATAATTCGATAATAAATAAACAAGTTTAAAATGATATTTAGAGATTCTGGAGCATTTTTCGTACTGGGAATATTACTTTATTATTATATTATGTTGATTATTAAAAAGTTCAAAACATTTGTTTTATTTCACTGCACAATGAATCATCAAATGAGTTGTCAAATAATTACTGAGAAGAGCGTTTTATATGATGATTAAAGACAAAACTTGGCCCAGAAACAAATAACCAACGAATATTCTGTTTCCAGCTATTTCGAAGCTAGAAAAATTCACAGTATGCAAGCTCACGGGACAGGGTAATTTTAGTTCGAACTACGCTAAAAAATATTGTTTAAATGAAGCAAAATTTCTCCTTGATTATTTCCTAAATGTAAATGAGAATTTAAATTAATTCTGTTACACTTTCATTGGCAATTAGGCATATTTTTTAGAATAATTTATTAAATTTTTAGTCATCTAGAAATTATAATCAAGGATCATCTGGATCTATGGGTAAAGCTGTAGATTCAACTATGTAATTAGGTTCTGTTTATAAAATTAAACACGTTATACCAGTAATTTAAAAGTAAGTTTAGCGATTTGGTTCTATATTTTGAAAGTTCGTACACCCATAGTCTAAGAAGTATACTCCTCCAACTGTGTCGAAAGTAACCGCAAAATATCGAGCTATGGAAAAACGTTACTTCTAATAACACTGACGTAGTTTTCCACAAAAACACCAAAATATCATACACTGCACTCGACGCGCGTTTCGCCAACCAAGTTAGCAATATCTGAAGATGATTAAAACTAGTTTTAATCACCTACTTCAGTGTTATCTTCACATCAGTGTTCTGACCCACGCCAGGGTTACTTCCAATGGCACATATTTCTCTCGATCAATGCCAAAAAATAGAGTTGTACTACTCACAAAGAAAAAGAAAATTAGCAACATTAAAATGCTTAAACTATCAGATGTACTACTACTACACCAGACGCCGACAAGTGACATCTCATTCTAAATTGGAGCGGACACATTGAAGCCAAAATAAATCAAGCATATGTGGCTTTCTGGCAGTATTGCGAGATTAAGGAGATGTTCACCTAAGTTGTAATATTGAATTTACTAAGGCAAATGTGAGTGGGAAGACAGTGCAAATATCTGCTGGCAGCCGAGCTTTCTATTTTGCCCTGAATAATTGCAGGATCGGCTCAGGTCAAATCCTTCAAATCAGAGAGGCTACTAGATATACTTGGTGAAAACAGTAGATTGCAAGACTGCCTGGTAAGGGCTGTGCATGGCAACAATGTATCGATGTTTTAAAAACATCGATGCATAAAGATATATGTTTTGTCATCGTTGTCTGGATGGCGACATATCGATGTATCAACAACAAAGATTAGCCTGTGCCGACCAATGATTACATCTGCTTGATTGGCTTTACCGCTGAACTTTATAAACTGCAAATTATTATACATGTTAGACATCTATCCACTGATGTCGAAACTTAATTCGTCACGGCGCAATTGAATATATTTTATTTTAATTTGTTTTTTGTTTTGTATTATTTTTATTTTTAATGGACCAAAACGAACTTAAAAACTCTTGTTTCTTAAGAAAATTAATAAGCAGGTTACAACTTATTCTGTAATAATCTACTTTTGTTTATATGAGAAAAAAATCTACCGGAACATTTAGAATGTGAAAATATCGATATTTGGGAAGCATCGATGTTTTCATTTCAGTGTATCGACCGCATCGATGTCTAAGTGGCAATGTTTATCAATGTCGATATATCGATGTTTTCAATCATTTTGCCATCTCTAGTAAAAGCACAAGATGGAAATCAAGAAAACGAAAGGTGGGTGCTTTGATCCGCAAAGGCTCTGAGAATCTCCCGCATGATCCAGAGCCAACAACCATGGCGCTCTCGGAAGTAGTTCGTGATTCTCTGATAGAGAACCATATAATTAAACATAACGACTATTGGCTGATATACAATGGATCTATACTGGTGGGCTTCTGGCCCAGTATGGCTGACATAGGTGGCACTCCGTTGGGACGCATCCTTATATTTACTACAAATATTGACTGGTTTGGTGAATGAGGGACCCTGGCTGTAGCGCCGGTCAGTTCTTGTAGGAACAGCACAATGGCCTAAGTGAGTATAAAAGCTCTCCTTCACCTAATAATTCCGAATCCAAAATCGAGGCATCCATGTCGCTTGCTTTTTGATATCGGAGTTCCCTCTGCAATTCAAAAATTCAAAGTGGGGAGACCGGCCAGCATCAAATTTCGTTATTTACTATCAGTTTCTCTGTCCTTTTCTAACATACGTATTATATGAGAGCAATCTGTCCTTGTTCTACACATGTGGTTTTTACCCATTTCCCATTTACCTTGCTTACGGTCCCCATACTGTATATATATATATATATATATATATATATATATATATATATATATATATATATATATATATATATATATATATATATATATATATATATATATATATATATATATATATATATATATATATATATATATATATATATATATATATATATATATATATATATATATAAAACAGTTGCTATTACAACTGTTTTCTCTTTCTATAACGATAAGAAATTATACTTGTTAGTTCAACCTGTGAAATATTAATAATGATAATTGTAGCACTACTAGTACAAACAAAATAAATTTCACTATACAAATATTTACTTTCTTGTAAAATCTACATATATTCATAGATTACAGTAAACATTCTCTTGTAAGGTGTAGATAATCACTTTTATAAGTTTATCTAACAGGAACAACAATATACTATTACACCCTCACATATTTTTATAGTTTTCTGTCTCTGCTTGAATCGCAAACTTTTTGTCTCATTTCATCTATTTTTCCATAAAAATTTTTTTATATGGCCGATGACACAGCTACAACCCATCTTATACTGATCACTTATTTTCTCATTTATAGAACACCCACTTATAATTTATCGTATTTATTGAATATTTTTTTATATGACTAATTTCAGGGGCATGATTTTATAGATCTGTGACAAGTGATTTGTTCACATAACCTTAAAATAGGTCCATTTTTTCTGCTATTAAAAATATCTAGAGATGAAATGAAGCCTATTTGCAATACCAAATTTGTATAATTTACACACCATACTAGATATCACATGACCTGAGCAAAGAAACATTCTTCCTCTTCTTCTTCCAGTCTTTGGTCACAACAATAAATATCTGAGATTTTTTTTCAATTATTGTGAAGTTGTAACACTTTAAAATTTTTTCAAATTTTAGGCTTGACCAATCAAATTGTTGCATATTTTAATTTGTCCGGTGTAAATAAGAAAATAATTAAAAAAATATTTACTAATGTAGTAGTACGAGATTTCTCATTTGTTAATCCTTATTATTGACATAAATGAAGCTGCCCCACAGAAATGTGTACACCCTGTATCCACATTATGATATAACAGTCCAGAACATAAATACAAAACGTTATGGGGAACTAAACATAAACACGGAACTTGGCTATAGCCATAATTTGTAATAAAATATTACTTTAGGTGTAGTATTACTTGATATATCCCTGATACATTATATTATATACTACAGTTGGATGAGTTCATTTCCTAGATTTTTTACGGTGTCGGCTTCGGTTAATTTTAGTATTGTGTTTAATGCGTTACAAAAACTTGTTACAATAACAGCTGGAAGTTTCTTTACCAATTATAAAACTAGAAATAATTAAAATTATACGTACTTATCTGTAGAACGTATACTGCACAAGAACTTATATTAATCACCAGATAAATAAATCTGTCTGTGTGGGTATGTTTTAGCCGCCAGACCAATATTTACCTAAAATTGTCATTTTCTGTAACAATTTGTTTATTTGCTGCCTTTGTTATATTTCTGCCATTTTAAATATAATTTTTATTGTTTTTTGATTTATTGTTGTTTATTTTTCGTTAAAAAAACTTTCAACCTTTTTTTTTACAATATTCACCAATATTAGAAATACATCCGCTTAATTGTTATGGCTGTCATTGGAGTAAAAGTAACTATCCCATTGTAAAAACAAAATACGTGAAAGCTACTTTGCTGTACCTTCAACTGATATTACAGAACTGTCACTCAAATTCAAAAAATTCGATTTTTTAAATGTTTGTAGCTCCCAAATTATCAACTATAGACAATAAGTGTGATATGCTCGTGAAATTAGCTCTTCATGGAAGTCCAAAAATAAAAAATATACACAGTGTTCCATTAATAAAAATGCCGATGGCATCATATCTGCATCAACGTTGATGTTATAATTAAGATAAATGAAGAAAATATATGATTAATTAAAAATAAGAATCGTTGTTTCCGAGGATTTTTCGAAATACTTTTATAATCGATACATTATGTACACACTGTATGTACAGGGTGATCCAAATTTCACGCCTAATTTCTTGGAAACTGTAGAGGTTATGCACAAATTGTTACCGGCGCGGCGCACAGTGCAGCGACCTTATGGGGCAAATGGACAAAAATCAGAACTCCAAAAAAAATCAGTAGTATCATATGATTTATTTACTATAAAATTGTCCGACATTAGTCTACATTTACATCCACAAATATTTATTTTACAATGTAAGGTTAGTAAGAAAAATAGTGCATGTAAAGTGCATGTATATAATACCATAAAATATTATAAATTATACTTTATATTAGAAATGTTGACAGAGAAAGAGATGTAAAAGTATACTTAGGATCCAGAAATATTTACCTAATATAAACAAAAAAAATGTCCCATGTCTATTCTGCCCCTGAATCACTTTCACTGTCATCGCTAACTTCAAGAGGAATTGTGATATTATATGCTGTCAAAGGCTCTACTTCGTCAGTTAACACGAAATACTCTTTAATGCTACTGTCATCAGCCATATTTTTTCCTTTTTTGGAGATTATTTTTCTGTGGAAAGCTAGTAAAGGATCTGATGTTATGATGAAAGGTTTCATCAAATCAATGTTTGATTCCGTTCGCGACTTTTTTCGAGTGTGTGCCAATCTTTCTTTTCTAATTTCTTTATGTCGAGCCTCTAGGCACTCTTCTGAAATTTCACCAATTGGTATATTGAATTGAAGAGATGACTTCATAACCGTGAACCAGTATTTTATGGATAGTCCTAGGCATATTATACCACGAGTACTCTTGCAGATACAATTCCCTAGTGTTCATGGCAAGATTGTTAAATTTATTTACATTAATTTTTCTCCATATAGTTCAAAATTCTCAAAATTAGGTAAAATTTATATAGTGTCTCATTAAGGCCGGTAATTTTGGCACTTATTTTATATTGCTCGAAAAATTTTCTAGCTGTATTTCCGTTATTGGAATTACCATAACCTTGTTTTGGTTTGTCTATATTGAGCCATAACTACTTTTTAAACTCACTTTGAATTCGTTTTTTGATTTGTTCTTTCAAATCCTTAAATTTCCTTGAAGCTCGCCACTTTTTAAAAGGAAGGCGATATGCTATTTTTAAACAACATTCCAAGAAACGAGTCCAACAATGCCAAGTTGACAATCCATATTTATATTTTTCAGAATCCGCTACAAACTGAGTCAAGTCTGTTTTATTCATCTGAGTCGGTTTTGCTCCGCATAGATAACAAGTAGCAGTAGACTTTGTATCGGTCACAATATTGCATACACTTCCGGTAATCATTGTAAAGTGAAATTCAAAATCTACGTTAAATTCTCTTTCGCCGATTCTCATGCTAATGTTTTTAATATCTTTAAAACAATTTTCAAATTTATTGTATTCTTGTTTAATTATTTCTTCATTTTCCTTAGAAAACATAAATTTAAGTGGTCGACAATATAGCGACGATGACGAACGGGGATTTTTCCAAACCACTATTTTAGAGGATTTGTCCATGAGCATAATAGGGACAAAATCTATAAAAAACATAAATTCGTCAGTTTCAGATTCTTTTGAAAATTTTTGCTTGTATATACTGTGACTGGAACTTCCCATTCATACCCCATTTACAGACAAGAGTTAAATTTAATGTAATGCTATGTATATCTACAACATTAATAAGATTGCAAATACTATTAAGAGTTTTATATAACATATTTTGAATAGTAACTTCAACAGCTGTCTCAGAAGCGGATGATATCTCAAAATATATGTGTGTTGTTTGAACAGATTAAGTCTATATAAACTAGGAAAAGTTTCTCTATGTACGCTATTTACCATAGTCCTTAATAAATTGTACTTGCGTTCAGATAAGTCTAGATCTAAGTAAAGAGCAAGTGCTTGCTGCAAACTCAATTCTTTCTTTTCTTCTAAAAGTCCTGTTGAAGTTGATGGACCAGCGATACTAGAAGCGAACTATAATTCCGCACTACCGAAGCTTTCTACCAATGTTTCCACTTTACGTTTTTTTGTTTTGACGGAACACTCTTCGAACTGCTTTTGTGGACGGCCCCGGCCACTAATTGAGTTAGTCGAACTAATATTGGTAGATCTTATTAAACTTTCAGGGATTGAAATTTTCGAGGCGAGAAAACCACTTTCTTTTTTTTAATAAATAGGATCTTGAACGTGAGCACTTTGTCCATTGATTTTAAGTTAGCACATATTAATTTTGCAACATTCAGTAGTTCTGGAGCGTCAGGGTTTGTAATGTTATACGAGTTCGTAATACATTGCTTTATTGCAGTAAATTTGTCTTTATCTACTGTTGACATCCAAACTTCAAAACATTCACCATACGTAAGAGGGATCTATAAAGGAAAAAAGGCTTTTTATACAAATTTGCAAATATTTGCACAAAATCATATTAAAGCTTTAATCTATACTAAATTGACTACAAAATAGCAGAAAGTTGCATATATACTTTTATATACTTTTTTTAAAGCTTACAGAAGTTGTTAAAAAATCAATAAGAATCAAATTTTATACTCGTTTATAAAATTCATATTAACAGGTTGAAGAATGCCAAATATCGAGGTCATTATTTATATGTAACATCTCGGACATGACCAAAATAGCACAAATTAAATACTGTTCAGCACACAACTATTCACAACTGAAGCAAAATTTCAACTGACCAAGTAGGTAATACACTATGTTGAAATTACCTTCGATTCTTAACCATTTTATTCGCTTCACCTGTATGTTTGCTTGCTTGCTTGCTTGTTTGTTTGTTTGTTTGTTTGTTTGTTTGTAACCGCTTGTTTGGTCTGACTTTGACCCACTTTAAACGGACAGGTTTAATTGAAACTTTACATAAAGGGGTAGGAATAAAAATTTTATAAGTTTTTCATCCTGATCAGGTATCTAGTCCTTCACTGTTCTCTGCGTCAGAGGAAAGTACTACACGTTACAGTCACGATTGTCATCTAGGTCGCGGTGGTCGAGCGGGTTTAGGCAGTCATCACACCCACATTCTTGGGGTAGTTCAAATCCCGGCTTTCGAATAAAATTTTTTTATTTCTGTTGGATCGTAATTTGTTATGATATCAGCATCTATAGATGCAATTAAATATAGTTTAAAACAACTAAAAACCGCTTTCAAGAGTTTAATTGCATAAATATAGTTTAAAAAAACTAAAAAACACGCTTTTAAAGCAATAAACTAAAAAGTAATTACAAATATTAATATGAAACCGATAATGAACGAAAAATACTTAATTGTGAAAAAAAGCGTGAAAGCTTTAAGTTGTTTATCAGAACTCACGGGTTGTCCCTATTAGTGTGTTTCGTTCATTATTGTTATACAGTTTATATTGATAAATATTTTCACTTTGTTTAATGTGCACAAACTTTTTTGTTTTTTAAGCATATTTATTAATACTTATATGGAAAGGCAAAAAAAATGCATCTCACGAAACTTATTCAGATCCTGAACTTCTAGGTCGCAAAATAATTAAAGATGTAATAAATTTATTTCAACAAAATTCAGCTACTTCCATCAGAAAAACGAAAGTTCTAATAAACCTCCTTCATACGGCTCAATAAAAAAAATTTTAAAGGATGCAAAATTACACAAATACAAAATCACCACTTAGGTTGTCTCCTGCTGATTTTTGTCATTGTATTTTCGTTTTATTCTATTATATATTAATATCGGTTAAATATTGAACCTACTTTAGTTACTGCAACGGTATCTTTGCAAATTGTATATTATTATTAGCATAATTAATACCTAGATATATCAGTTTATCTAGCCGTAAATTCCATTTATTAGCTGCTTTATAAATATGTATTTATTCAATAGGCTGTTTACAAATATCCTCAAGATTTGACAACATAAAAATTGAAAAATTGTTTTGTTTTTGTAGAAAACCTTGAAATTACATGATACTTTACGTTAGTTTTGTTTTACAACACAAAATGTCAGTGAGATTCATATTTATTAAAGTCGTTAATTTATTATTCAATTTAAACAATTTCATATTTTCATCAAAACAGAAAATATAAATATCTTGTGCCTACACAGCAAACTATTTCTATAGCAAAAAAAAAGGAAATAAGTTCTAACAAGTCATTACTGCGAGAGAAAAGCAGGAAAAGAATTATTTAATAATTTAACTAAATTTTTGTGAAAATGGTCTCCTTTACAAGTATCTCTGCCTAATTATTTATCAGCAAAGTTTAAGTTTAATTTTGACAGAAGTGACTTCTTATTTATTTTCACAAAATAGCGTTTATTGGTAGCTACAAGATGAAGTACAGGGGTAAGTCACATAAATGTTAACCCCCTGTTATTTTTGTTATTTTTGGTTATTTATGGTGCATTCAAAAAATAAACCTGAACGATTTTTAACGTAGAGTTTACATTTGTTAATGCTTTTCTAAACCTGCATAAAATATACAGGGTGGAACAAAAAGTATGATTATTTTTAATGGAACACCCTGTATATTTTTACATATTTGAAATTGCAGATCTCTTCTGATTATAAATATATATATAATTATAGCATAAACCAGTATATTTTGAGTTATTACCAAAAATCTAAATCAGTTTTATCTCCAATAATAAATCACTAATAATGATGGTAGGCTATGAAAACAATCAAACTTTAGTGAATTTGTATAACTGTCAAAGTTGTTAAGTCTATCTACAATTAGTGTGGCTGTTTTATTATTAAACAAATTGATATTGTTGTAAAACATACGCATTATGCATTATTACAACCTGGAAGAAAGACGTAAGATTTTAGAAATATATTTATATTGTAATAAAAACATGACTGATTTCAAAAGCAGAGTTTATACGAAGATACTCAAATCAGGCACCACCTGCTAAAATGACATTTAAGCAAATTTGTAATAAATTTTGTGAGTCTAATTCATTAAAAGATAAAACTAGAAGAAGAAGAAAGACTGTTCTTGATGAGGAAATGCAGATGAATTTTTTATTGTCTTTCATAGAAGAGCCAAATTGGTCTACTTATTCGGTAGCTGAAGAATTAAATTTAAGTCAGAGAAGTGTTATGCGGACCTTAAAATTAAATAAATTTAAACCATTCCACATTACCCCTGTTCAGGACTTGAATGAAAACGACTGCCGACAGAGAATATTGTTTTTCAACAAATAATTGAGAGATACAATGCAAATAATGACTTATTGCACAATATTTTTTGGACCGATGAGTCTTCCTTTTCCACAGCCGGAATATTCAATAGACATAACACTCATCATTGGGTTAAAGAAAATCCTCGAATGCTGAAAAAATTAAAAAAGCAGGGACGCAAAACTGTTAACATGTGGTGTGGGATACACAGAAATAAAATAATTGGACCTATTTTTATAAATACAAACCTCATGGGAGAAGTTTATCTCAATCTTCTGTAACAGCAAGTTGAGGAATACTTGGATAATTTGCCAATTTTATTAAGCTTTAGAACAATCTGGCAGCAAGACGGAGCTCCTCCGCATAATGTTCGACTCGTCATAAACCATTTAAATCAAAATATGCTGTTTGGATTGGAAAGATGGTCCAATCCTCTGGCCTAGCGAAGAGTCCCGATTTAAATCATGTAGATTTTTATCTTTGGGGTGCTCTAAAAAATAATATTTATAGTGGACAACTCTCAGGGGACACTGACAACTTAAACAGCTGATACGAGAGGCCATTCATTTATTTAATGCGGATGAGGCGGTGTTTGAAAAAATTAGAACTAATTTCTTGAGGAGATGTTTCAAGTGCATAGAAAATATTGGAAGTTATGGTAGAAAATACAATGTGATGCAATAATTATTTTATCTTTTATATATTATGTTACTGAAATGTGAGATTGTGTTTGTTTGATACTTTTATTATGCTATCGTTACCGTTTGTATATTTAATTTGTTTTGTTTTGTTATAATCTATTTGTTCTGCAATCCACTTGTTTCCTAGCTCAGTATCAATTTCTCTAAAATGTGTTTGGTAATAACTCAAAAACTACTGGACCAATCATGCTATAATTATACATATATTTATAATCAGAAGAGATCTGCAAATTCAAATATGTAAAAATATATAGGGTGTTGCATTAAAAAAAAATCATACTTTTTGTTCCACCCTGCATATTTTACTCAGGTTTAGAAAAGCATTAACAGATATAAACTTTACATTAAAAATCGTTCAGGTTTATTTTTTGAATGAACCATTTAGGTCAAAAATAACAATAGTAACAGGGGGTTAACATTTATGTGACTTACCCTGTACATACAAGTTACATATACTACATTCAGATAGATAACTTTCAGTAGATGGCCAGCTTTAACTATATAATATGGTGCATCTGTAATTAATATTAACACTTGAGAACCATCAAGAACCATCGTCCCAAACATTCTTGTTACTAATAGTTTCTACGTTTACAGTTTGCGATCTTTTACTAGCAAGTAAATAGGGTGACGACGGTCCATCTGATTGTATCACGCGCACTACAGCATTTGTCACATTATTTCCTTTAACATCTGTCAATTCATCAACTGTTAAGTGTATTTTTTTTATTCTTTAGCTGTTTATGTCTATTTATAATTGTTTAACACAGAGTAATTTATGGACTCATGTTTATTATTTCGATCATGGTTCTAATTGTTTTTTCATCTATGCAGTTCGTGGAAAGCAACCGGATGTTACAAACACAATATTTGACGGACGCGCCGTTAAGTTCTAAATCTCCAATTCACCCAACATGTCTTAACTTAAGTAACCCAACACAAACGCTGTATATACCTGACATTGTTACCAGACATGTGACATACGCACACACCGAGTCGTAAAAACAGACTGCCAACTCTAATCATTCCTTATGAAAACAACGTATTGGTTGTTATTTTATTTTATTTTATTGTTAAAATTATAGTTTGCTCAACTCTTTAGTGTGGCTTTACCTTTCCGAAGCGAAAACCCAGAAGTATTAGGTTACAGAGCTCGGTAGCGCATTGGACTAGAACCGTTGAGTGAGAACGTAGTTGGTTTTACTGTCTATCGAATCCGGGTTCAAAGCCCGGCTTCGACCCTGACAAAGTCGCAGGCAGTAGTTGTGTGTCCGCGTTTTTTCAACAATGTAACCCCTGTCTGTGCAGTTATTTAATAAGGTATTCCTTGAAATTACCTATGAAAACGTAGTTAAGACCGTAATTTATACATGTATATAAAAGTTTTCAAATGTGCTTAAAATATGTCAAAGGATTTATTTGAGAAACAGTAAATTGTTATTATCCAGTTATGTTGATTAAAAATACATGACAAAATATGTTACTCTATTTGCTCCCGAGAACCATGCATAATTTCCAGGTCAACCTGCATGCACAAAATATGAATAATTAAAAAATACATTATCTCAGTAATAATGATATAACTGGAAAATTCTTATAAGGAAACTAATATACAGTTTTATATTCCATTGCGAAATATAAATACAAATAATTTGAACTTAAAACACATAAAGTATGAACAATTTTATTTGCCTTTTATGTTATTCGCGAACATAAACTGACTAATTGATATTTTTATTGTGCAAGTTTATAGAATGTCGAAATTGATTGAATTCCTTATTGCCCATTTGTTTGCCGTGTGCTGTAAAAAATTTCATAATCAAATACAAGATATTATGTAATGTTATTTTACATTTACTTATAATTAGCAAGAAAATACTGAACCTTTTTATGCCGACCTTTATTTAAATGCAAATAAACGAAATAATACCTCAAGAAGCAGATGCAAGATGCAAAAAAACACCAGGTGAATTAGATAACCCCCAAATCCAAAGCTGGAACTACACGGGTGGAGTTACACTATTACACAAGCCAGAATTTGACGCTCTAGCCTACAGCATTCGCGAGCTTTACAAGATACAAAATACAAGCAACAAGATACAGGATACAAGATGCAAGATATAAGATACAAGATACATCATGCAACAAATATACTTTTACATTACAATATATATATATATATATACATGTATATATATATATATATATATATATATATATATATATATATATATATATATATATATATATATATATATATATGTATATATATATATATATATATATATATATATATATATATATATATATATATATATATATATATATATATATATATATATATATATATATATATATATATATATATATATATATATATATATATATATATATATATATATATATATATATATATATATATATATATATATATATATATATAATATATATATATATATATTATATATATATATATATATATATATATATATATATATATATATATATATATATATATATATATATGTATGTATATATATATAATATATATATATACCGGGTGAATCACGAATTGCGCTCGCCCCCACATCCGGTTTGACCGGAAATGCCCACAACTTTCGATTTTTAAATGAAACACCCTGTATATTTTTACATTTTTGGAATCTAGAGGAAATTTTGAATATAATACATCCATTTTGGTCACTTTTTGAAAAACATTAAAAATTTTATTAAAAAATCTATTTCTGAATTCAGGGGCGAGCGCAATTCGTGACTCACCGTTATATATATATATATATATATATATATATATATATATATATAATATATATATATATATATATATATATATATATATATATATATATATATATATATAATATATATATATATATATATATATATATATATATATATATATATATATATATATATATATTCTGTGTTTAATAAAAAGCCTCAATAACAGCTTTCTTTAAAATTGTTCTAAAACATAGTTTGCCTGTAACATGAAAGCTTCTGTACTATATAACAGAAAAAACAGAAACAAAGAATATTTACATAATTTTACTATTAACTTTTTTAAAATGTCAAGTTCAATTAATTCCTTCAGATGATAAACTGGAACTTATGGATTTAGTGATTTCCCCGAGTTGCAATTTAACAGCACAGAATTATTCTGCACAAGCAGTAAGATAGTGTTTTCCCTGCAACATCAAAGCAAGAATTAAGAGACACATTTACTCAGACAGTCATAAAAAGGTGTGTGTGATAATATTACTGATGGTGACAGACAAACACATTTTAACTTAGATTTAGTGAAAATGATAATAATTAAGTGTAATGTACGTGGACGAAACTAGATAATCCATTATTTAGATTAGTCTGGATTAGCGTGAATGAAACCAGCAATGCTTGCAGTTGGAAGGTGGCAAATATTTTAGTGGGTGAGGTAATATCGGTAAGAGTTTTACTGTTGTGATCGCTAGTTAAAATATATATGTACATTCGTGTTACATTCAGCCTTCTTCGTGTTAACTTTGGATGATACCGAACTCGCCAAAATAACCACAAGGTAAGATATTGTGTGAAATAAGCATGAACACATTTATGCGGTGACACATTACCTAGCTTTAAACCTAGAATTGACGTCAATTATCACTACCACCCGATCTCTAGTTATTACTTAAAAAAATTCTCCATGTCTTAAATTTTACATTTTTTCTTATTTGTACATGAAAAAAATAGAGAAACATATTTTAAATATCGACCAGTCTAAGCAAGTTTTTGTCACTCGTATATACATATCCAGGTGATTAAGCGCATTTAATATACCGTGATATCAAAATTTGTCTTGGTCCAAGCTAGTCATGGAATGGAAACTGCCGTCTTAGCTTATATCATCCTCTTGTATTCATTTTGTCAAAAGTTGTCAAGTTATGTCCCATACTTTTTGATAACCAAAAAAATGATTGGCATAAATGTACGACATTTCGACAATTATTTTAAAATCCATGATCATCTTTGACTAAGATATTTTTTTATATCACAGTAATTACGTTTTCAATCATAAGATTCTTCGTACTGCTGCGCCGCGCCGTATTAATTCAATAAATAAATGTTAAGTTCACTTCTCACATTAATCAATTATTTATACAGTCGTTAAACCATTCACGCGTTCTACTTCAATAATTAAAACCTTAGAACAAAAGAATTCAATTAATTGATTTTTAAACTAACAGTTCTTGTCTATAATTATTTCCACCGATTTGAATATACTTTAGTGTGATTTTCCATCAAACTGTTTTTATTCAATTTGTAGAAAAAACATTCATCTTCGAAACCCAACTAAAACTCTGTTATTTGTTATTAAAGCACGAAAAGAACTTTTTTATTTCATATCTGAAAATTAAATGTCAATATTTATAATCATGTACTCACGCTATTGACTTTTCTATTTCTAGACAGGAATGATTATTGTTTCGTTTATTGTTTGTTTTTAGGATTTCATTTTGTAGGCATTTAGAAGTATATGGTTTCAGAAAATAATATTTATTTTTCGAGTCAGGATGTAACTTATAATTTGTATGTTATATGGTTTTATTTTAATAGTAAGGGAGCAAAATTGTGTGTTATATAGCAGGGTCCAATGTATACTTTAAACCCTTACCCGCCGTAACTCAGCAATAAGTAAAAAACAATTAAAAAATATCAAACATTGTAGTCTACCAAGTCACCATATTACCAGAGCTAGCCCTCACAAAAGAATAAAAATATAATATAATTGTAAATAGCATTAACAATAAGTGGAGCTGAAATTTCTCCCAGATACAATTAATATACAAAATTTTCTATTACGCAACGGGCCGCCAGCAACAAAAAAAATTAGTTTATAGTGAGCGGCGATGGTAGCCCCGCACTCCGGCCAACTAGTCGGCGGGGGAGTGGGCAAGAAGGGTGGTAATTTCTAACTGAGTGCACTGGGAAGATATTAACTGGTAAAGAGAAAAAAAAAGTTAAATATAATATATCAGTAGCTATTTAATAATAATTACAAAAAGAAGTATAACACGTTAAAAATATAGACACAGCAAAATGGTTAACGTTATGACGTATTATAATATTTAAACGAATTACAAGTGTAAATTTTCTCGAGAGAAATACTAGCAGTTTATCAGAACAGTTGAGGGTACATAATAATGTAAAAATAAAGTTCTGTAAGCTGAATGTGATCACCTTCGGCGCTACCCAGTTATTATATAATATACCCTGTTCTTCTTTTGTATAGGGACAATACTAGATAAAATATTCGTATATATTCCTACGACACCCAAAAATAAAGTGGTAGCTACATAAAATATTATTTAAAATATGATAATAGATTTTCAGATAGTATGTATTCTTATGACACACAAAAAAAATGGTAGCTACATAAAATATTATTTAGAATATGATAGTAGATTTTCCAGATAATCGGATAAAATCAAATTTATACAGGTTGTTAGCACTTATCTGGGGTCCTACAGCGCGAAGGGCGTTTTCTCCAGGTGTCGACAGATCCAGAGTACCACGTACAGGAGGGATGCCAGGAATACCATGGACGACACGCTATAAGGTAAGGCCTGACTGCAGAGTCCACCAGTAAGTAAGGCCAGATACACCAACAAAAAAAGGTTTTCTTGTTGTATAACCTATGACATCCACTACTGCATCACTGTACCAGATGAGGCAAATGCGTTCCAGGCCGCGACGAGGATAGAATAGAATATACTCGTATAAATAAAATACTTCATAAAAGTCTTACTAAGACCTTACTAGAAGCCCTGAAAAGACAAGAATAACAAACGTTACATCACATAAACGACAACCATAATGCCAATACTCACTTCTACACCCTGTAGAAGGCTTCTCGAATATATCTCTTGTTCGAGGGTTGATATTCTTTATGAACCACCTGCAAGAAAGTAAAGGAACCCTATAAGAATCTTTTACATAAAATGTCGGTTCAGAAGACTTACCGCGAGCTAGGAAATAATCCGCACACGACGAAAATTGCAGGAAATATCACAAATTTCTCACAGAAAATCCTCCTCGCAATTTCTAAATACTTTTAGTAATAGTTCTTACAATTAAATGGACACTTCACCAATTTACTACTAAAGTAATACCGCTCACAGTTCACATCAATGTTAACATTTCGACACCTCGAACGAAAAAAAGGATTCGAGTCGAGCAATAAGGATTTTTTTTCCGGAAGGCCAAAAAACATCACCAGAAAAAAAACTAATAAGAATATAAATGTACAATACAGGAATATTACAATAACTCACACCTCAAATCATTGATTACCACATACTTAATAATTTCTAATTAATTTAGCGATTCCTTAGACTTACAAAAAATTAAATTCAAATGTTTACGTACTAAATTAAATATAAATAAAAAGATCAGAACCATATTTTTTTACCAGTACACAAAAAAAGTGACTTCATAGACGACAAAATTATAATTAGTTGAATTATTTTATTAAAAATATTATTTCGATGCAAATTGATACAAGTGACCACTAGCAGGCAACCAATTATTCGCCAGCTCTTTTCCTAGAATTAGGGAATCTATAGAATTTCAGAATTAAAAGGGTACGATTTTTATTTAGGGAGGTATTTTTGTATGTTTTGGTTGATCTACCTCGGACAAATAGACAATTGTTATTTAAATTAATTTAACCCGTAACAGACATTTAGTATTAGAATCCCGTGATGTGAAATACAATTATTTAATTTCAAATAAAAAATATTTAAAACTGAAATTATGTTGACAAAAAAAAATGAAGAATGCACAATTGGATAAGCGTTAATATGAGTAGTGGTGAGAGGTATGAAACTTCAATTTACCTTAGTTAGTATATGACTAGCAGGTTGGCCACTATCATTTGTCTGTTCCATAACCTATGGCATACTGAGGAGAACAAATAAGTTCGAAACCGGTCTATGTCTGGTTAGGAATTGACAAATGATATTGGCTACCGATCTATCATGATTTGAAGGTGTAATCCAATGCAGGTCGGGGTATTTGCCCGCTGAGTAGTTGTTTCCTTCAAATCATATTTAAGTACTTTAGTTCACCTGGGCTAGAGGTCGCCGTCTCGATACTTGCTTCGCAAGTCGCTATCCGCCACAGAGACATCTATGATGTCGGTCGGATAGTAGCATTTAGACCATACGAGAAGTTTCATACCTCTCACCACTACACATGGTTTTAGTTATTAATATAGTGTTGATATCCGAACTATTGCCAAGAAATTATAGCCAAAACATTACTACTTTATTTGGCGTTAATTCTGCATTACGGCTAAAATAATAAAGAAGTCTTTACTAAATACCCTTTCTTAAGTAATTTTGTAGACAAACCTATTTTGGGGCTAAACAGCAGGGTAGGTATATAAACATAAAACAAAGTGTTGGCATCGTTTATACACTTCATATGTAAATATATGACCGATACTGAAACTAATCCCCAAAACCATTCACTGAGTGAATGTAAACTCGTGTCTGTAAAATATCATAACCAAATTGTCTTATCTTTGCTTCATACTTTAACTATTTGACGTATGTAATTAATTAAAACAATATACAAGTAAAAATTTATATTATGCGCCTAATAATTATGCTGTTTGTAAAGAAACAAAACAAATTTGAGAGTTGTTTGTTTCTTCGCCCTCTTTATAGTATATTTATTTCTTTTCAATTTAGTTTAATTATATCATCTCGTTATAATGTAACGAGGTGATTTTTTCGTTAATAATTTTTTATTGTAATAAGACCTAAGTGGGTTCTTCTTTAAGTTTGATATACCCTGTATACGATAACTTGTATTAATGTTTATTTTAAAACCGCTTTGAACAAAGGGTCAATTTGTTTTATTAGTCAAATACTTGGAATAACAATTAATCCTCAAAAGCAATTGGTTCAAACCGGTGTTTGTTGAATACGTTCTGAGGGGGTCATCCTGAAACATCAAATTTAATCGTATACCTGAATCCCTCAAGAACTGGAGTTCTTATGTACATATTTGAAGTAGTAAATTAAATAAATATGAAATCAAAATGCTCAAACAATATAATACGTAGTGGTAGTGAACTCATAGATAAAATAGTAGCAATTTTCTCTTCTGCATATATTAGTTAATGGTAACCATCATAAAATAAATGTGAAAAATCAAATAGGCAGATAGGTGTTATCTCAGGAATTAAATGTATGTTGTTATGCCATTCGATGTGCCTCGTGTCTGTGTCATAATCAAACGAGAGGTTATGTTTTTTTATAGATCATAGTTTCGCTATTTTCTTGGCTAGGAAAATTGCTAACCATTTTAACCAAATTTCTCGTCACATTTCTGGTTGTACTTTGGCCACCATTGCCAGTTAAATTTGTGATTCAACTAAAAAAGTTGGTTAGTACCATTTTAGTCATATTCTGGCTTATTTATAGAATCATTACCGAAAACATATGCCAAATTATGCCAGATTGCTGCCATGTTTTCTATCAAACCAGAACAACCCGAAAGGCGGGCATTACGTTGAATTTTCAATATTTTGTTAAATTTACCTCTAAAATAACGTTTTAATTTACTAATTCGATATTTTATTTTTTATCAGTTTTGATAACCCTGCCATCGATTGCGCTATTTGAAATTTTCAAACGTATAGTACTAATTTAAGTATAATTAATTTTATATGTCATTTCAGGGGCCCTATTTGTTTCTATGAGTATTTTATATAAGTTTACAGAAATAATGCCTGCGGTAATAGATTTGACTCTCTTGTTCATTCATTGTTCATTTACCAAGAACCAGGGGCGTGCGGTGAGTTTTGATACAGGGGAAGCAGTTTAAGTGATATAAGAGTGATGGGTAAGCGCGAGGCCCCGAGCGAAGCGAGAGCAAAAATTATTTTAAGAAAAGGGACGTGGCTTCCGTATACTCATTTTAAAACAAATGTCGAAAGCTGCAAAGTTATGATATCTAGAAAAAAGTACACTTGTAGGACCGCCACTCCTCAATAAACATAAAACATAAAAACACCACAAAAATTAGACAACCCCCGATTCCAAAGCCAAAGCTGCACGGGCGAGGGTTACACTTATGAAAAAAAACGCAGACACACAACCATATCCACCGACATTGCCAGCGCCGGTGGCGAGGATTGAACCCGCAGCGAAATAGAGAGTTTGTTAAGTAGTTAACATGCATACCTACCTATTTACAATGTAGTTTAATCCGCCTCTCCTTTTTTTGCGATGTCGGAAATAACTTCGTCGTAAAAAGTTTGAATTTTTGGACATCTTCACAAAGTCACTTTCTATTGTTAACAGGGACAATTTTGAAAGCCGCTCTTCACTGGTTAAATTTCTTGAAAAAGTTTTTATTCTCGTGTCCGTTTTGATGATTTTGAAAAAAAGGCAGTCATTCCACTAATACTTGAAAAAAACACTTTGCACTCTTTAAGACACGCTGCAGATTGAGCTAGAACTAAATTTAATCGATGCGCAAAACAATGTACAAATATTGCATTCTGAAAAGTCTCTTTTACTTTGGCCTGCAGGCCCCCCAATTCACCAGCCATTACAGCGGCCCCATCATAACTTTGGGCGATAAGTTTGGCACCACACTGTAGATCATCGACTATCTGACAAACTATAGTATATAAAGCTGCGGCCGTTCATGGCGTTGCTACGTCTAAAAATCCTAAAAAGCGCTCTTGGAATTTCCCATTTGGATTTATGTAGCGTACTACGATTGACAACTGACTAATATTCGTAATATCGGTTGTTTCATCTAACATAACTGCAACAAAAGGAGCTTTTTTATTTCTTGCTTGATCTTTTCTAAAACAATATTGCTTATCGACTGAATCAAATCATTTTGAATATGATTTGATGTACTGCGAAATATCGTGGAGTGTTCCAGATGGTTATTTAAAATTGTATCGTATTTTGCTAATAAATCAACTAAATTGATAAAATTGCCCCTATTAGCAACGCTTCGAGATTCAGTATGACCTCTAAAACTAAGTTCATTTTCGCCGAGAAAACAAACAATATCAATAAGTCCTTTTAACACTTTCTTTCAACTGCTGATCTAATGAATGCTCAATTCGTGATTTTCCAAATGTTTATTCTTTTAGCACCGCTCCCAAATGAGTTTCACACTTACCATGCCTTTTTGTCACTTTGTGAATGTTGTTTTAAATCTGAAAAGCCATTTTTATTCCAAACACCTTTTTCATTTGTGAACAGTACACATGGCCAACAAAACAATTTACACAAATTTTCACAACCCCTTAACCACTGATTAGCACTGTACACTTCAATATTAAAGTACCTATAGCATGATTTAACTTTTCGTTTTTAAGAATTTTAAATCAGGTGTTGGTTTTCCCATTTCTAATAATATCCAGTTTATCTTGAAACGAATATGTTGAAAATCTCCTTTTCAACAAATTGCACACCATACAAACGCAAATAATATTTTCCACAGTGCTAGAACCAGCTTCCAAATTTAATAAGTAATTCTAAATCTGCGTACACGCGCACTAATATTCAACGTTTTAAAAATCACTTGTCGCCGCACCACAGGTTTAGAAACACCAAAAAAGTTTTTACAAATATAGCACAAAAGCTGAGAATAATACTAGGAAGATTAATATTAAGTATAATATTAAAATCGATATTAAAATCGAGATTAAAATCTATAAAATAAAACGTATTATTACGATGCTATATAGCTCAGATATCAAGATTATGAAGTCGGGATGGGATGCATTTCAATAAGTTACCTACTTACCAGACAGTTGTCTCTGCTTACATATATCGAAGTTGCGCGAGTTCGTGTTGGCTCGATTAATCGAGTTCGTCATCGTTACGGTTTTAGCGTGCAACATTATCTCAGCTGCATAAAAGCAGGGCCGTATCTATTGAAATTGGGTAAAAGTAAATTTTAATGATTAATATATGTGATAAATAATAATTAGGTTCTATTTATGTGTTTTTTTTAATAATCCCAGGGGGAAGCACTGCTTCTCTTGCTTCCATGAACCGACCGCCACTGCCAAGAACTGTATATTATATAAGTATGATAGATGTCCATTTTATTTGACAATACCCTTTTAAACCAAAACATATCCACACTTGAATAAGTAATATTTGAAACGATTTTATAGCTAAATAATTTCCATAAAAACAAACTGCAGATTATACTTTCGCCATAAAAATTGTTTCGTAACTAGCATTAAAACAGCCATTATAATCAAAAACAAAGTCAATGTAGGCTAGTGATCATTTGGCTCCAGTTACATTTCGATGGCCAGAATATCGTTTCTCATTTTGACCATCATTACATCTTAACGTAATAATACGGTTTTTATAATAGCCACTATAACCAAACAGTCAATCTTTCTAGCAACTGTAACACTATGATGTCGAAACTACAACTTCTTGTACTATTTGGGAAGGTATTGGTAGATAATAGGTCAAGATACTACAAAATAGCAGATTCTGGTATTAAGAGGGCTAATCGAACAGTGTTTGTAAGGTAATTTTTCAAAATTTATTTCTTCCATACGGTTTGGTCAAATTTCACCAAATTTGGAGGATCAGTAGTTGAAAGTGTACTAGAGGGTACATGTATATCTATTTTAATTAATTTTCACTTTATGTAGAGAAAATTTATACTGTAAATATAAGTGAAATTTGGACGTGATTAGTTCCTGAATTATGATATCAATCGGTAAAATTCGAGGTAAAATTCATACATGTCGTCTAGAATGAATCTTCATAATTATGCTCAGCAAGTTTCAAACTTTTATTCCGTACTGTTTTGGTTAAAAAGAATTTTCTAAATAAGTATCTTTGTCACTACAAATGGAGCAAGGAAGTGTTACCTCTATCGGGAATCGCACCTCAATGAAGTCGGTGAATAAAACGTCCAGTGAAGGTATGGTTAAGAGCAAAATTATTCACGTGTATAAAAACTTTAGAGAGTGAACAGCTATCCCCTAAGGGGCCTAGTCGGGAAAAATTTATATTGAATTTCAGGTAACTAGAGAATATTGATTATCAATTAAGTTTTCTTCAGTTTCAGTTATTAGTAAATTATTGTTAACAAAATTCCTAACACGATAGAAGAGATTAAACATTCTTTTTCATATTGTGGCTGTAGAAAACTGGTCTCATGCGTTGAAAGGATCACGAGCTCTTGCAATACCGTATCCAATTTCAGATGAAAGATCCCACTTTTCGTTTATAGTACAGCCAGAGTGTATCGTTACATCCTTATTCGTATATAATCCGTTGTCTGCTGGAGCTGAATCTTTGCTGATGATCATGTAGCACCATATCATCTGCGTAGGTATCTAACGTTATTAATCGTTACATCGTTCACTCAACTAATAGGTCCTCCTCTGGGTCAAACACTATTTTCATGAAGAATTCTTCCGGTAAAAAAAAGAAAGGAGGAGAGCAAAATTCCTTGGGGGGCCCCCGGAAAATTTCTAATTTTCTGGGTTAAAGGATTCTTCTATTTTTACTCATTGTTTCCAACATAGATTGGCAATGACTAATGATTTTACCAGCGATGTCGGTTTTGTTGATTATGTGTACTATTATTTCATGTTTAATTCTATCCAGTGCTCTTTATAAACCAATAAAACATGAGTAAATAGTTATATTTACATCGCGACTGATATTGTGAATAGGTCATCCTTGTCAATTTTGGGTGCCCCTTTCAGAGGCCCGCAGCACCCTTAGGAGAGATTTTCGGACCCATATTTATATGAACTTTTTTTCATATTTTTTTATGTGGAATCCTTTCTAGAAATTAATGACCTCATACCTGAAACACCCTGTACATATAGGAGGAGATAGATAAGTAATTATGTCATATTTAAAGTAGGTAATAAAAATGGTTCATAGTGTTAATTGACAAAAAGTAAATCACATTGCATACGACAAAATATTCTTAATTCATAATTCCTGCAAGAGTAAATTTGGAAATACCCTCCACGTACAACAAAATATTCATAATTCCTGTAAGAATAACTTTGAAACAACTGTCCACGAACAGACAGGTACTTAAGTTTTATTATTATATAAGAGTTCAGGGTGTTGTGCAATGTATTTACTCTGAATTCTTTGCGGTGATTAGCGCAAAAATTTCTCCTGTAATAATATACCATATTTGATTTCGTCAAATAACTAATATTTATAATAATAAATATAATCTTTCACTTCTTAATTGCGGAATTCAAATAGAAAATGATAACTACTTGTAATTTTATGTACATTTTATGTCATCCGCCAACATTAACCGCTAATTGATTTTTTTATTGTGCAATTTTACCGGAAAGCAGAAATTTATTAGATTCCTTATTACCCATTTGTCGTCTGGAAATAATTTCTAATTTAAGTGCAAGCATTATGTTATGCCTTATAATGGATTATTAAGATAATATTATACAGGATTTTTGTGGAAGTGGATAAACACTTCTAATTTAAATACATAGATAATAAAATAATTAATTTAAAGACTCAGGTTAATTTTAAAAAAATGTGATTGAAAAGCGTTTTGAAATTTGGTTGTTTCCTTGGTTTCATTTCGTCGTTGGTCATTGACACAAGAAATATTGAAATAATGTTAGTATTCACTTACTAAAGTAAATTTTGACTATGAGGATAAGTTTTACAAATGAAGAATAAGCAGATTTGCACTTTCTTTCTGTTTTCTTTAAAGATATCACCACTGCATCTGTTGCCGAACACAGAAGATTCCCAAATCATAGAATTTCATGTAGTGAACTGTTTACAAATCCTCACAGAAGACTTCGAGAAACAAGATTTTTCCGAAACAGACATAAGGAAAGAATAAAAAACTTCTAGATCAAGTTCTAGATCAATAAAATATAAGAAAAACTTCCTCAAGTCCCTTATCATACATAAAAAAACAATCTTCGAGGCGAAATTTTGGGGCAGTTCCAACACCGATTCTCAGTAAATGCTTGGTGTGAACTTATTGACCCATATTTAATAGGTCCTCACGTTTTTTAAAATAATTTAAATGGACTCAGGCCACTGGATTTTATAGAATATCAATTAAATTATTTATTGGAAGGTGTTCCATCACCTACTAAGCAAATAATGCATTTTCAGCAGGATGGCGCATCGCACCATTATCAAATAAATGTGAGGAATTATTTACACCATATTTATCCTAACCGCTGAATTAATTGTGGTGGCCGAGTAGCTTATCCCCTACGTTCACCAGATCTTAGATCCCTAGATTATTATCTATGGGTAATTATGATATATATTATTTATAACAACAGACGGAAACTTCAAACAAAGAAAGAATTAATATGTCGGATTATGCGCTCAGAAGGACTCAAGAAGAAAATAATTCATTGCTAAGGGCTAGCGAAGAAATTTATCAGGGAGCCATATTGGGGACAAAATGGTAGACACTTTGAATATTTAATTTAATAAGTTTTGTACACAGAAAATGATATGTTACTTCTCTCATTATTTTATTGTTTGCGATATGTACAGGGTCATCACGCGAAAAGCGAAAATGTCCTATTTTGAAATAACTTGGTTATTTTTGAAGTTATTGAAAAGGCGTAGACTTTCATTAACTATATTTTTTATCGCAGAATACAAATTTTTAATTAAAAAAACAATTGCGCATCGTGTTTAAGAAATATGACATTTTACTTTTTTTAAATATTTCGATTTCCCTTATTTTCCTGATTTCAAAAACACCAACATGTGTAAAAAATTTTTGAGATATTTGGATTTTGGTATTAAAATATCGTTAATGATTTTATTAAATGTGGTTGCTTTTCAAAATATGACTAAGAATTAACCATGACAGATACTGAATGAAGAACATTACTTGAGGAGTAAACTGCATCTTTATTTCAGAAATGCAGCTATTTAGTTTTCAAGGGCAATTACGTTTAACAAAACCATTAACGATATTTTAATACCAAAATCCAAATATCTCAAAAACTTTATATGGTATTTTTGTGTTCTGAAAACTGTGGAAAATCGAATTATTTATACAGCACGATTTATTAAAGAAACAAAGTAAGATGTCATATTCAAGGGTATGTCATCGAATTTTCGGCCCCTGCTGAGAAAAACATCACCTTGAAGGAGGAGGAGAAAGATGGACTAAATACCGCGATCTCCGATACGAGCTCCCAGTGCTGATCCAGGCTACTCCGTCAAGTGGTCGTCCTAATAATCGTGTCCAGAGGGATAAAGCCTAGTCTTGGAATTGAACAACATAGCGGCCTGGAAATCGGCCGAGTGGCTGGCAGTCCAAAATGCAGAAAGCGGTCATTCTGGGTTCTCTCCGTCTATTTATACAAACGATTCTGGTATCTACAGTCACTAACCCTGCGGGATGTGGGGAGTGGCCGTGGTTAATTCGCCGCGCCGGTGCGACTCCTGTGAGGCACTGCAGACCACCGGAGGACTGTCCGGCATTGGTTATTCCGAGGAAAAAAAACATTTATTTCCAACAGGTAAAAATACCCAATTATGGGAAAACACGAAAGTATAAATCAATGTACAAAAAATAAAAGAGTATTATGACATATGTGTATGGTATATATGTATATTAAAAGATGTATCTAAGATGTAAGTCAATTATACTTTTTATACTATCGTAATTAATGTCACATAGGCAAGAAATAGAGTTAAACAAATTACAAATATTATATATTGCCGACTTGTGCATAAGATTAGTGCGACCAAAAGGGCAGTAGAAATATTCACAAGAATGCAACCGAGACTAGGAAATGAAGCATGTTAACCAGGGACGGACAGTCAATATTATTATATTAAATTATAAAAAAAGGAAATAGCGATACAGTTCCTTCTTTCGCTTAATGAAATTATATTAAACAATTTTTTATAATGTTCTATTGTCTGTACCTCGTTGGAGGTAAAAACCATTGTTTTTAAAATACATAATCTTTAAACACTTTCTTTGTATGGATACAATTAATAACACATAATTTTGATAGATAGTAAACCATATCAGTGCAACATATTCCAGTTGAGATCTTATGTATGAGAAATACAATATTTTTAAACTTTCAACATTTGAGAAACAGGTTCAATTTCTAACAAAAAAAGCAAGTAATTTAGAAGCTGATTTTATTGAGACACTTGGTTTTTTGTATACTTTCCAGTTGTTTACGTTTAGGTCAAATTCACAGACACTTCCTACTGTCATTTTAAAACCGGCACTTGTGCTCGCGTTTGCGCTGTCCGCACTTTCGCCTCCTAGCATGTTTTAACTTTCTTTGCAAAAACACGTGCAAATTTAAAAAACTTTTCAGTAATGTTTTCGTTAATTCTCCGTAATTCGTCGCCAATATAGTGTATATTTACTTTACTTTACTAGTAGTATATTTACTTTGTTATACTATTATCTAACACTTGTAGATTCACTTGCCAATTAAGATGGCTTTTTCTCCAAACAACTTAACATTTATTTATGCAGACTAAGCACTTGTTACAGATAATCGCCATTACAACTATAGCCCCCTTGATCATGCGCAATTTACATCCGCACTACCAACCGTATAGTATGCACAGACTACTGTTTCTGTGGCAGATCATATACTACAGCCATTAAATTAATATGACCAGAGAAAATGAGTTTACAATCAAATAATATTCCAAGGTCTGTAAATTCGAAACAACGTTCTACAGGAATATTATTAATATTATAATATAAGATTTTTCGGTAAACATCATTATTTTGCACTTGGAAATATTTCCTTTTAAAAAATTTTTGGTGCACCAAATAAAAATATTATTAATTTGTGCTTGTAATTGCAACCAATCATTGTGAGTACTAGGTTAGGTTAGGTTAGGATATTGTGAGTGGGTTCTTGTAGACCCTCCACTGCGGCCATTAGCAGGTCTATTGTGCTTACTTCTAATTATATTTCACCCAATAAGTTCAGTCTGTTAATGAAACTGATAACTTTATTGGGTGAGAATGTGTCCAGTTCCTCTGGCAGCAGTTGCTCTTTGCCAAATATTGAGAATCGGATCCTCCCCACAGCGAGACAGGTGCATAAGACGTGGTCTGCCTTCTCATCATCCTCCAAGCATAGACGGTACTCAGCATTTTCCGTTAGGCCGATTGTGATAGTTTAGTCGGCAGTGCCCGGTATATAGGCCTGTTATAGTTTTCAGGTTTATCCTGTTTAACTCTAATAGTTTCTTAGTTCTTGATTTCAAGGGGTATTTTATAAAAGCCTTCGAATGAATTAATCCTGGTAACTCTTGCCAATACTGGAGGGTTTTTCATTTAGCCCAGGTTGAGATAGCCATCTTAGCGGTACTTGAAGATATGCCAAGTACTGGTCCGAGGATCCTTCCTTCTGGCCAAGGAGTCGGTTATTTCGTTGCCTTCCATACCAGAGTGGCCGGGTATGCAGACCAGAGTCACTGTGTTGTTTTTGCTCAGATGATTTAGAGCCTTCTGACAGTTCCATACCGTTTTGAAATTACAAAGGTAGGAGCCAAGAACTTTTATAGCTGCTTGGCTATCTTGAAAAATTTTTACACACAGTTCAATGGCATGAACCTCGGCCTGAAAAATAGTTCCGTTAGTACCTAGGATTGCGAATACTCACACTCATGTAAATTTTAAGATCATCTGCAAAAAGTAACTATTGACAACTGACTAGAGCTGTTATATAATTTATGAAAAAGAACAGCGGTCCCAAGTTCGATCCCTGTGGAACACCGTACGCACAATATTCTATAAATTGCTTTCTAGAAAAAAAATAGGATGTAAAAAGCGGAATCAATTAATCTAAAAAGCCAAAAGCTTTTAGCTTGGTTAATTGCAAGTAATGATCTATCTGATCAGATGCTTTTTGGATACCTGTGTATATAACATCTACTTGTCGGATATAGGCAAGATTTATTATTGTTGATCTTTTCGCCATAAGGCTATGTTGAGAAAGTGATATTGATATCTTAAATGCGTCATAAATATAGCTGTATAAAATTATTTCAAGAGTTTTGGCAAAATTGCACAAAATGGCGATGAGCCTGTAGTTATTTATAGAAGAAGCATCCTCAGTTTTTAAAATAGGGCGTATTCTACTTATTTTCCCGATATCTGGAATGGACTAGGCGAGGATAGCGTTAAAAATTGTCTGTTCAAGACACATTGATTTGTAAACCTGACCTCGTCCACGCATAATATTTTTTCAGAAAAGGTAATATTGACCTGAAGGTTATTTAGTTTAAGCGTCGTCTAAAATCTCCTTCAAATTGCTGTTTCCTTTAGATCGCCAGTATTGTGTTCAAATTCCTTTATGGAAATCGTTTTTTTCATTATAACAACATATGCTAAAATCTGAATAAGATTTACAGGAAAAAACTACTCAGTGGACAAAAGTCCCGACCTGCGTTGAATTAAACCTGCAAGTCTTATTTTGTAGCTAAGATCATTTGTCAATTCCTCACTAGACATAGACCGGTTTCGAATTTGTTGTGTTCTCGTCAGTATGCCATAAGTATTGAAGAAGACAAATAATAATAGCAAAGCAGGCTAGCCTAAAGTAGACCAGACAAGAAAGACATAGTGAGTGATAAGTGTATCCCTCTGGTGGTCAGTGCTACTACCCAACAGACATCATTAATATCTTAATGACTGACAGCGACTGCAAAGCAGGTACCAAGAGCTGTGACCTCTAACCCTGGTGGGCTAAACTATATACTGCATAAGACTTACAAGAAACAACATCTCAGCGGACAAAAGCCTCGACTTGTGTTGAATTAAACCTGCAAGTCTTGTTTGGTAGCTACCAAATTAATGAATGTAGGTTTAATGTAGGTTTAATTCAACGCAGGTCGGGGCCTTTGTCCGCTGAGTAGTTGTTTCCAGTAAACCTTATTCAGTATAGAGTTTAGCCTACCAGTGTTAGTGGTCGCAGCTCTTATTGGTACCTGTTTTGCTATCAGTCACCAAGCTATTAGTCACAATCGCTATCAGTCACTAAAACATCAGTGATGTCTAACAAGTAGTAGCATTGACCACCAGATGGATACACTTATCACTTACTATGACATGCTAAAATATTTATCGGTATTTTCATCTTAATCAATAATAAAATTGTTTCCTTCAATGCTATTTCTCTGAAATCTAAAATTATGTTCCAATCTCGGAAAATAATTATGAAGAATATAGTCTTACCACGTTGCTTTCATTTGATTTCTAAGCCAACTTGGCAAAATTTTTAATTATCTTACAATTAGTAAAAACAGCTGCAATGGATACTTACAGTTTATTACCATTCTCTTCGATATTTTTATTCAAAAGATCTCTGGCGATACGTCGTTGTAAAGGGAATTTATAGTAGATTACGAATGTTTCAAAAAATATATAGCATTCCATTTAAAAAAACAAAGTTAACGGTACTTTCGGTTAAACCGGAAGCCTTACAAACGTCCATTTTAGCTAGAAAAATGCGTATTGACATACTATGTACCACTGCTAAATTTCAACTTTTTTGTTAAAAATTGTGGGAATGGCGTGCTGTTGGTCATCCGGTATAATGAATAATTTTATACAATAATAGACACGATTGACAAGATCTCATTTTTTTTATAAATTAAACAACGATTACCATCTTGTACCACTGTCAAATTGTAAAATATGTATAGCAAAGTGCTAAATAAAGGTATGTTATTATTTTTATTAAAAATGCAGTAACATTTTAAAATCTCTGCCCAGAAAATGCCGCTTTTTTTAAATAAGATACCATTTGCTCCTATGAGTTATCCAATATTTAATACATATTTACTTGGAAAAATAAATATGTAAAATCAAGTAGAGATTATATTTTTAGCCGATTTATTATGTCCATTAGCACTATATAGTAAAAGCAAAACGAATCGAGGAAGGTTACATCACAATTTGTTATCATTAGATTTACAGTTTCACCCGTGTTCATTTTCGTATACATAAGGTACATTTACCATTCTAACACTGCGCATCTTTATGTAATCTTTACATGCACTTTTATTTCATATCTTCGTGCGCTTCATTTCGCAACCGTTTTACGTAGTTTTACATACTATTGCATCGTCTTTCACCGGTGTTGTTGCCTAACGTAATAGATAATAATTTACCTAATAGCAAAACGAACTGTTTTCCAATTTCTAACATAATTTATGTTGATGATCCAACCTTTGGATAAAATGGAATATGCATTCTTAATAAAAATTTTATAGTAAGCAACTCTGACTAGTGGCGGCTGGTGGATATAGGTTATACAATATCTCAATAATGGAGAGCATGGAATCCAAGCAATATTTTACGGTCCGACTATTAGTACTGATTGAAGAAGTTTTGCAGAAACAAAATTGAAAAAAAGAATCAAGAAAAGAAAGTTATAAAAATGCGCAGTCTCCCCAGATTCCTTCTAGACCATTAGTAAAATCACTGCAAACCATTTTTTTTTCGTAATCGAAAATTTAAATTTTTTGTAAAGTTATGACATTTTAAAATTTACACAATGAAGAACTTAAATTTCAAAATGTCATAATTTTACAAAAAAAAACAAAATTTTCGAAAATCGAAAAAAAAAACGGGGTGATAAAGGACATAGCACCCGAACAAGAGGGATCCTGGGTTTCAGTAGATTTTTCTTAAATTTTTTGTACAATATATTATGACCCAGAATGACACTTGTATACGCGGGAAATTTTTGTGAGCCTACACGGTGTAACATAAAACAAGTTCGAGGATTCCTGCAAGTCATATTTGGTAGCTACCAAACAAGACTTGCATGTTTAATGTAGGTTTAATTCAACGAAGGTCGGGACTTTTGTCCGCTGAGTAGTTGTTTCCTGTAAATCTTATACAGTACATAGTTTAGCCCACCAGGGTTAGAGGTCACAGCTCTTGGTACCTGTTTTGCAGGTCGCTATCAGTCACTAAGACATTTATGATGTCTGACAGGTAGTAGCACTGACCACCAGAGGGATACACTTATCACTCACTATGTCTGTCTTGCTTAGTCTGCTTTAGGCTAGCCTGGTTTGCTATTATTATTTGTCTTCTTCAATACTTATAGCATACTGACGAGAACATAATAACTTCGAAACCGGTCTATGTCTAGTGAGGAATTGACAAATGATCTTAGCTACAAAACAAGACTTGCGGGTTTAATTCAACGTAGGTCGGGACTTTTGTCCGCTGAGTAGTTGTTTCCTGTAAATCTTATTCAGATTTTAGCATGTGTTGTTATAATGAAAAAAAAAGATTCCCATAAGGGAATTTGAACACGATGCTGGCGTTCCAAAGGAAACAGCAATTTGAAGGAGACTTTAGACGACGCTTAAACTAAATAACCCACAGGTCAATATTACCTCTTCTGAAAAAATATTATACATTGACGAGTCCAGGTTTACAAATCTATGTGTCTTGAACAGACAATTTTTAACGATATCCTCGCCTAGCCCAAGTTTCCAGATCTCTAGAAAATAAGTAGAATACGCCCTATTTTAAAAACTGGGGATTATTGTTTTATAAATAACTACAGGCCCCTCGCCATTTTGTGCAATTTTGCCAAATCTCTTGAAATAATTTTATACAGCTATATTTACGGTGCTTTTAAGATATCAATATCACTTTCTCAACATTACTTTATAGCAAAAAGATCAACAATAACAAATCTTGCCTATATCTGACAAGTAGATGTTATATACATAGATATCCAAAAAGCATCTGATCAGATAGGTCATTATTTGCTATTAACTAAGCTAAAAGCTTTTTTCTTTTCAGATAAATTGATTCTGCATTTTCATTCATCCTATTTGTTTTCTAGAGAGCAATTTATAGAATATTATGCGCACGGTGTTCCACAGGGGTCCAACTTGGGACCGCTGTACTTATTCATAAATGATATAACAACTCTAATCAGTTGTCATCAATTACTTTATTATATTATTATAAGGGGTTGTAGCTCCCTTATGAACTGTTTTAGGGCAAATGTATATATGTATATATACAAACCTCAACTTGTTTTTTATAATTCTATCATCTCATTGAACGATCATACTTAGTTATTGGACACCCTGTAGTTTGTGAAAGAATTTTAGCACTAGAAACGAGGGAAAGACTCGCCCCATAATTTCTTCTGTCTTCCATGGTTGTTAGGGCCGTTAACCTACCGAGACCCATTTCTAGATGCGCTTTAAAAATGTGAACATTATTTTCCATATCTTATTTTAAGGGCCATTATAAATAAAAGCACAACTTGATATCTTCTATGTAGGGTTAAAAACAAAACCATAAACAAAACAGTTAGGTTATCCATAGATGCACAGATGATCCAAAAATACTATAGAACAAAGATGGCTACATAGATGACACAGGCACAAGTATACCTCGACTTTTCACATGCAGTCGAGGACTTTCATCGAGTTTCTGATCGTATTTCGACAAACGGAATACAAATTGTCAACTTAAGATGGCTGACCCTATTCGTATCATGAAACGGAATCCCCTTGTTGGTTCTCTATCGACTGAATGATGAATGGTTTTATCTTATTCTCTAAGAGTTCTAAATATAGTTGCCCAGTCAGATTTTGTTCAACAAAAACAAGCTTGAGTATCCCGTTATATAAAATAGGAGTCCGCAAATTGATCTTCTCCGAAAACACATGAGGAGTTTTATTATCCCAGTACCTACAATTAAGTTTGTTGACAAACCCATTTAAGAAAAAGGTCGATTTATCGCTGGAACTAATATTTTTAACAAATTGGGATGATCTATGATTTTTTTGATCCGTTTTTTGACAAAATTGGATCCTTGAATCCTGTTGATAAATTTGCAGGTTGTAAGGAAATAACTTATTTACTTTGAACACCATGTGTACTGAAACAAAATAAATTTCTATTAACTTAGCTATTTTTGCAATAAAAGTGTTTGGATTCATAGCGAATGACCAAGGCATTCGACTTGTGCTGCTCGTCCAGAATTCTTGATTGGTTTTTTGTTTTATTAACACGGACAAATGAATACTATCAAACTATGGGTCCAAATTTTAAACTAAAACAGGCAAATAACTGATTTCTGATTTCTCAGAAGAACCTCTCAAAAAATTACAATACAATTATTTTGTTTCTGTTTTAAAAATATGTGATTTACTTTTAATCGCACAATGTTGTATTTACTATCTAAGGGACACGTTTTGATCATTTAGTGAAATAATTTGCTGTATAGTTTAATGTAGGTAATACTGTTAATATGAATCGTTTTCGACTCTCAGAAACGGATAAATCGATTTAAATTTTTTTTTAGTAGAAGCTTAGGATTTTTTTTAGCCCTTTAAAATGATATGTCAGAGGATAGCGGGTAACATTTAAAATTCCTAATTTGGGTCAGCTGGGATCAAGTGGCGGAACATAAAATTTAATCAACGGTGGTTTCTTTCCCTTTTAAAACTACTTCAGCATGTTTTCTTCTCAAAATCATGTCTACCTCAGATCCAGAGCTATTCTAGTTGAATAGTTTTGAAATGGAGACACTTTATGTAAAATAAAATTTACAGAGCATATAAATGCTGAATTTATTGTAAATAAATATATGTGTATCATAAATTTTTACTTTTTTAGGCCATTCGATAATTTTTCTCAAGTTTTTTAGTAGCATTAATAATAGTCACAAAAACTAACTAACTATAACATTGTAAACAAATAAAAGAAATAATTCTTGTAATATTTACAAACACACCTAAAATAATGTCACAGTATAACAATTAAGTTGGAAAATCGTGATATCCCTGAAGGCATTTTGTTTATAAATAATACATGAAAATGATGTTAATAAACTACAGTCAATCCAGACATTTAGACTTAAACATGGAACATTATTAAGAAATATTTTAAATACAGTTAATTATAATTATTTGCTCCTATAGTTATTTACAATTATTGGTAACATTAGATATTTTAACACGCTTTTATATTAGCTTCACTTGTATGTTTGTTTGTTTGTTTGTTTGTAACCGACTCTTTGGACTCGATTTTGACCCACTTTAAACGGACAGATTTAATTGAAACTTTGTACACTTACGAAGAACCGGTAACAATACAATAATTTGATAAGTTTATATCATTATCCTGATCAGGATCGCCAGTCCTTTCCTCACGTATCCTGTGCGTGAGAGCAAGAGGCTTAATATTGTAAGTATATTCCGTGATTCTCAGTTCGGTCGTTGGCCGAGCGGGCAAATCTTAGTCGACGCGAAACGACGGACTCCTCGGGCGTGAGTTCAAATCCCATGGCAGAAATATAAAAAATATTTTTTTTTCAGAAATATCTGTTGGATCGTAATATGTTATAATATCAGCATCAATAAGCAATATAAATATAGTTTAAAAAAACTACAAAACACGCTTTCATAGCACATCAAACTAAAAAGTGAAAAATAAATATAGTTTAAATAACCTAAAAAACACGCTTTTAAAACACATCAAACTAAAAAGTGAAAAATAATTATTAATATAAACTGAAAACAATAATGAACGAAAAATACTAGTATTATTGTGAAAAAAGCGTGGGTTGCTCGATATCCGAAAAATATGGCACAAAGCGCCCCACGCTTTTTTCACAATAATACTAGTATTTTTCGTTCATTATTGTTTTCAGTTTATATTAATAATTATTTTTCACTTTTTAGTTTGATGTGCTTTAAAAGCGTGTTTTTTAGTTTTTAAAGACAGTTACTTAGGTATAATGCATTATTAGTAAAACTTATTTCTTTTGAATGAAATAAAATATTATCAATGTTTACACCTTTTAAATCTAATATGTAGGTTCTTCAGATTTAGTAAATGTCAACGCCCAAATCCGATCAACACTGAGAAGACGCTTGAAATTAATTGGTTATGTAATCATCTGCAGTCAATAAATGACATGAATATTACAGTAACGGTATTTAATTTTAACTACATTCAATTTGGTAAATTTTTTATTTAAGATCATTGTGAAATGAATGTAAATGCAGAAATGTCTAATTTACAGCAATTAGTAACATATTTCTCATAAGATAGCACCTCTATTTGCTAGACAGTTGAGCAATAAAGATGTAATAGACTTACTAATAACCCAATTCATTCATATTTTCATACATTACAACTAATAAAAAAATTACCTTCGCATTCCGGTAAATATTTTTTTACCTTGGCCTGGAAGATCATCAGATTTATATGTATCTACTTAGTTAAGATAACCTAGAAACAAATTTCATAAGAAGACACACCTAAACGATGATCTGGCTAACACAATTAAAAGAATTAAAAAAAGCGGACTAGCACATTAATAATAACATACACTATAGGACTTGATATCTTGTAATGAACAAATATTTTCGACGAAAAATTCAAATTTTGACAGCTCCGCGAAAAAAAATCTCAATTTCATCGAGATTTCAGCAGAATTATAGTTAAGATTTCTTAAACCAAAATGCAAAGTGGAAAATGAAGGTCTTTTAATAGCTGATAAATCTGATCCCTTGATATTTTATTTTAAAATCTACAGTAGCGCCACAAAAATTCATAACTAAACAAAAGTACCATTTCTATCAATCCCTTATGAAAAATGTTTCACAATGTTGATTTTTCAAGAACTCTATCAACTTGTTTGAAAATTTGGTAACAAAGAGTACATACATATAATATACTTTTTCTACTCCTACATAGAAAATAATATTTTGCTCCCTCATTTCAGGGAGCAAAGTAGTACTTTTCCTCCCTCGGGAGGAAAATACTTTGCTTCCCTAGGGAGGAAAATACTTTGGCTCCCTCTGGTATATCCAGCAGATTTCCCTTTTAAAAAAGCTACTAATTTAGGAAACTTAATGTCGATATTGTCTTTAATTTGGAGTGTATATCGCAACATGCTGTATTTGCTCCATAATGTTGAAGGCTTCAAATCGGCGCATTTTTTTGGAAAAGTAAAATAGGACCACTTCTTCACATATTTTTTCTTATTTGCCTAGTCTCCATCCAACAATTAAATAGCTGGTACTTTTTTCATATTTTTTCACGAGACTTCAACGGTAATAGATTTAACGAAACCACGTTTGCTTCTTCCAGAATATCTTGAGGAACTTCATCTTCACATTCGGAATACATTATTATAAATTTTTGGAAGTTTGTTTATTTTGAAAACAAGAAACAACCTTAGCAACGTTCCATGTACTTTGATTTTTAACAATATTTACTTATCTAAATACCTATTATGACATTTTGACATATTTGGTTTTTTGATTGTCATGTATAAGAAAATATAATAATATATATATATGTAAAACCAATGTAAAACACTGTAAATGGTCGTAGAAAAAATCATATGTATTACACAGGAGCAAAGTGCCATTTCCTCCCCTGGATATTGATGCCCGACGCGAAGCGGGAGGAAATTATGCACTTTTCTTCCTTGTCATACAAATAGCTATTTTTCGGATTTTTCCCATTATAATTTACAATTTCTTTCAAATATACAATTGTTATAAACAATTTGAGAAAAATCGTAATGTCTGCAAAAAAATCTTTATATATTCCTGAAACCGGCTCGTATGAAAAGATAATTTTTTTTTTAATCTTTTCATTTTAGTTACTTTTTTATCTTGAATGTAAGTACAATTTTTCCGTGTAGATTTATTTTAAACTAACTTATTTGGAACCACATAGTTTTATGTTTTTGTAACGCAAACAAAAAAGCTTTATAAAATTTATCTAATTGGGAGCCTACACCTAGCCTAAGCTTTTCAGACTTCATTTAAAGATCAAATGTTAAATAATTTTGCATGCTGTAAATTAAGAAATAATTAAGTGTACGTAGAAAAACAATATTTAAATGTGCAGTTACATAAATATGAAGTATTTGAGGAATCCAATTTTCCCTTCTTTCATTGAGGGCCTATCCCTTTCTTCTCTGAGGATCCCGTGGGAAAACTTTTACTTTAAAACCTTTTTTTTTCAGCACTACAGCCTGCTATTTTTACTGAGCAACACCACGTACTAACTAATATTAAACAACTAAAACTATATGCGATTCCACTGTTATCTGTTAAAATCTGCACTGAACGACTTTTAGACACTAATTATTAATATTAACAAAATTCCATACCTTCAAACTATCTATTCAAAATAAGCAACAACCCTCGAGTGCAAATTAAAATACATAGAAACTAGATGTAAATAAACCGTGAATTCGATAAATAGGACGACGCGTACCATGTGACCGTCCGAACCAATGAAAAATATGACATACCTATGGCCAGACTCTTTACTTGAGGAACTCTATAAGATAATAGTGTCTCTATTTATAGGTGCTGATAGATTCTGACCAGGTTCTACCTTTTTGCCTCTCTTCCTTTTTGGCTCCTATTCCGCGATGCTCTTGCAGCAATTCTATTAAACTCACATCCAATTGTCTTTCAATTTGTGCCTCATCAACATCGAAAATGCCACCGGGAATTCTTTTAAGAACCTCCTGAGGATTCAGTGGGAAAAGGCATGTAGCTTTAGAACCTGATACTAAATTTTATCCAACAGTTGCAGAAATTCCATTCCAAAGTCTGCCAAGCAGATTGGGAAATTGCTCTTTCGGGACACATCCAGGAAAACGGCATTCATTTCTCCACCTATCAAGAATCTCCCTCCACTTCCTCTTCATAGGGCCAAACACAACAATATCTAACGGCTGCATTAAATGCGTCGCATTGGCCAGCAATGGCGTCATATAAATTTGCTTTTCTTTACATGCAGCAATTGCATAGGAGAAAAATGGCTCGCTAGATTTTCTCCCACGACAACAGTGGCCGCATTTGGTGCTCGGGTTCTTTCAATATGCGGTAGCAGGATCTGGAAAAACCACTCCTCGAACAGGTTCATGTCGAACCATCCTGAAGGGCTGCTTGCATAAGCGGTCCCTGCGGGTCCCCCAATTTTCCAGTTTTCATACAGATTTTGAGCTTTATACACCACCATAGGTGGAAGCAAGTCTCCGTTGGCACTTCCGCAGATGTTGTTTTTAAATATAGGAACTCGTTTTCCTTGTTTGTCCAAAAATTTTTGGACGACAGCCGAAACATCCCGCTTGGTTAAAGGGAAGCCCCAATCGGCTACAATTCCCAAAGTTGTCGCAATTTTATCCTCTTCCTGGTCACTAAAGACTTTTGGTCGCCCTACAGCTTTTAAATGCGTACCACGAATCTTACGTATGAAGGTTCCCCAAGGTATTTTGTAAGATTTTGCAGCTAATTTTTTTTGATATGCCACTTCGAATGCTATCTAGCGCTTTTTCCAAATTTTCTTTTTTATAATTTTGATAATTTCTGGATCCTGGGATCCTTTCATACTTTCTTACCATTTTCCACTAGTTACAACCTGCAAGGAAAGAAAAACGTGTCATTCGCGGCGAAAAAATCAAAAACTAGTCAAAAAACATTTTTTGTTACCTAATTAAATGACTCGGTGTCCAAGTTACCCCTGGATGTTCAAGTAGCCCCGGTTTACGGTATATTATTATATTTTCATATAAATCATCGAAAAGTTCTCTAACACTTGTAAAGTTACAGTTAAAACCCAGGCTGGGAATCGAATACGAATAATTCGAGTATTCGAATATTCGAATATTCGAGTATTCGAATACGAATTATTCTAATGGGAAATTATTCGAAATATATTCGAAATAATCGAATACTCGAATATATTCGAATACTCGAATATATTCGAATATTCAAATAATTCGAATACTCGAATATTCGAATACTCGAATATTCGCTTCAATATATTCGAGTATTCGAATATTTGAGTAAATTTGAATATTGAAACATATTATTAAATTATGTACGAATAGGTATGCAGTATGCATCCATCCAAAGTAGGTAGATAGTAGGTATGGGTAGGTACCTATTCTAAAATCCAAATATATAAATAGACCACATTAGTGGCACATTTTACTCCCAGTCCATCTCTTTCTCACCTCGACCTTATTCTTACTGTACTAAAGCAAGGGTTCAAATTAAATTTTGAATTTTAGAAAACCTGTAAATATTTAACTATTGACTTTTCATGTATTTGTTTGACCACAATCTGCGTCTTTTTTAAAAACATTCTAATTTTAGAGCACTTTTATTTTTTTTGAAAAGGAAAAATAGTTATGACATAGAAGTATAATAAACTAGCTCTGTTTTCGTTTTATTTAAGTTTCAATAGTTATATGTGAACAATCGCGCCTCAATCCTAAAATAAAATACTAACTAAATAATTCTGATCCTTAAAGCACATGTACATGAGACATACCCTATTGTGGGTATGGGAAGCAAATCAAATTGTCTGCTTAGTGGATTACATCACGATTATTATTGTGGTCTATCCAACCAAATACTCAAATAGAGTATTCACTATTCACTAGTATTCAGTGCTATACCTATTAATAATGAATATTCGAGGATCCGGATTATTCGGATTCCTATTCGAATAATTCGGATTATTCGAGTACTCGAATAGGTATTTGAATAATTCGAATTATTCGAATATCCGAATACTCGAATAATTCGAATATCCGAATATTCGAATATCCGAATAATTCGAATACCTATTGAATAATTCGAATATCCGAATAGTTCGATTATTCGAATATTTTTTCGAACCAATATTCGAATACTAAAATCTGGAAAATTCCCAGTCTTAGTTAAAACATCGACCACTAACTAGTATTGCTACATAAGCTCAAACATCGTTAAATACAGAAGTTTTATTTTATAAACCATATTAAAAATGCACAGTGGACGGAAACGCCAAAAAGCTGGCCAAAATTAAAAAAATGAAGATTTTTTTTTGAAATGGAAACGTTTTAAATCGTTGTGTGGTACCCCTAGCATTAGAAATTACCGTTAATACCGGTCCAGGTTCACTACTTGAGCGAGGAAATTACTTATTGTGCGACCGTGCAGCGCGTCACTTCGGTAGCTCGCAACGCTTCAAAAATCGATAAATTTTGTCTGCAGCGTAAAAATTCTCAAAGTGCAGTTTTCTGTGTCATAAAAATGGATTCTGCATCAGAAAGTAAGTACAATTAAAATATCTCAGTATCAGATCAGTTTATTTATATGATAATTAGTAAATAATTATCGAAGTGGAGTGCATTTTTGTACATGCAACGATTCATAAACTCCACAAAAAAAAGCCATAAGTTACGCGGTTGGTGATGGTTGGTCTTGAAACTTATTGGAATGTGTTCAATGAATATTTTTTCGAAAGTGTATAAAAAATTAGCTGCATCTTTTTGCATCTTTGCGAGATATTGACCAAATTGTGCGCGAATGCACGGATGCATGCACATTCGTGCACCATAAAGTGGGCTCCTTTTGAATGCGTTCTCAACTCATGCGTTCAAAGTCATTACACATTTTTATTCCATTCCCCAGATCCTAATTTTCCCGAAACAAATGAAACACATGAATTCGCTTCAATTCAATAATAATTTTTGAACTATGTATATATTTTTGACCGTAATTTTTTTTGAAATTCTATATGGGACTCTTCATCAGCGACCCAAAAAAACTATACAAAGTTTTGTAAAAAATGCAGCGATAATTGGCGATTTTTGGTATGTTTTGGGGGGATTTCATGGCCGCCATTTTGTTTTTTCAAAATTCAACTTCGGATTCTTGATCAGCGACACAAAAAAACCCTGTATGCACAATTTCAGTAAAATAGCTCAATGCCTTTATATTTTGGCTAGCTTTTCGGCGTTTCCATCCACTGTGCGATGGTTTATTGAGATGTTTACGTTTCTCAGCAGATAAAAAAGGATCCCTGATCCTTGAGACAGTTGAAAGATAATTATCATATTATAATATTATTTGTGAGCTGGCTTAATGTTTATAGCAAAATTTAATAAAGAAAAATGTATTGTGCACAAATATTGTAAGTCCTAAATATATTTTTCTATCATCGATCTAAATCTGGTCTCTACTTAGCTGTTTAACCGGGACTTCGTCCTCGTGGAATTCAGAAATATATATTAAAAGTTTTGTCAGCAACACAGCCCTACTGAAAATGAGTGATAAAAGTATAAAAAATTCAATATTTGAACCCCTATTCGAACTTCTTTTTATTTGATTTGTGAGAAAAAATCCTACGGGGCGTTAGAGCTCCAGGAAAAAATCAACCCTCTATCTCACATACGAACCGAAATATTTAGCATTTTAAGCATTGAAAATTACGGTTGAAACAAATAAAAATTTAATATCCCATCCCCTATTGCATATAGGAGGTTGGAACTGGTTTTATTCGATTCACCGGAAAAATAGATTTAACGATTTATCATTTTGACACGATTATGGTACAGCATTTATGATTTAAGCATCATCCGATTTCGCTAATTTTTTTCGATGCCTCTAGTCGATTTAACAATCTTCCGATTTCATTCATCTTTTTTGCGATGCCCTATGTTTTTAGACATTTGCATGAGTAAGCTTGGTGAACAAAATACAAGTCGATATCTCATCTAGCCTAAGAGATATTGAGGAATCCTTGAAAACATATTTTACCATTTTCACCACAAGAAAAACAAATTTTCTTTCACCACCCTGTATGTATTGACATTAAGTAATTTTGAATATTATTTTTGGAAAATTCGGGAAATTTCAGATACGGCCACATTTTAAAATTTTAAAAAATCTTCATAAATAAGGACATAAAGAGGAATACAAATTTGAGTTGACACCCTGTAAATTCACCTAAGTAAAATTATAACTAATATGACGCATCTCACGACAGCTTAATGGAAACCAATCTAAGCTCTACATTTTCAATTGCATACTATACTGAAGATTTGCAGCACTATACTGCTGATTTCATATCAAAGATCCTACCTCAATCCGTAAAATGTACAGAGTGTTCCATTTAAAATTAAGAAATTTATTTCCGCTATCAATCTGAAATGGTAGAATACATTTAGAACCAAAATAGATCACAGAAACTTCACCACTACTGTGAATATGACTTGTTTTTATACTCTTGATCGATACTGTAATGCCTATTGGAATTGAAAAGTTCAATTGCTACTTGTTGCTTTATTTTGACACTACGAAAAAATGTTTTTTATTTCATGTTAACGGAATACGTGTAAGATATAATAAATTACACAGTTTTTAATAATTTTCAAGACAACGATAAAAATGGCATTTCAGGATCTTAAATGTAAGTTTTCTTATCTCTGCTTATTGTATTTAACGCTTATTTGTTTTTGTACTTACATGTTCAGTACCCAAAAAATTTCTACCTCACTTTGTCGTATTGTAAGAATCTGTAACGTGTTCACATCGTAGATGGACGAAGTCTACAGTTTTACATCCCTTTCGAAAGATGATGACACGAGAAGATCCACTCATTTACTCTAGCTAAGTTCTTAAATTCACTCCAAGATGAGAGCAGATTTTGGTCACGTGTGACGCGGGCTCAGAAATTGATGAATATTAATAAAACGAGAAATGATGACTTTTGTTTGAAAATTTGAATTATCTCTGACAACCTAACTTTTTAATAACCCTTAATTATTAATATTTATTGTACCGGCGAAATATTAAAAATAGCACTTAGAAACTATTAGAAACATATTAAAAAAAAAATTAAATAAATTCAAAAACACTTCAGAATCAGGACTTTCCGACACATTACTACTACTAGTAACTGGTATTTTGTTGAAATTTCCTATAATGCATATTTACAATTTTTTTTTTTGTATAGTATTGTGATTTTCTTCAACCTCGAGAGTGGGTGCGTGCGTGCGTGCATGCGTTTATGTGTGTGAGACTTCCCAAATTTCCCAGTTAAGATTGTCAACAACATGGTGACACATTAAATTTGGTAAATATGGTACCACCAGAAGAGACATAATGAATGAAATAAGAAAAAACCGTACAATTTCGGGAAAAAAATTTAAAAAATTTGTATATATATATATATATATATATATATATATATATATATATATATATATATATATATATATATATATATATATATATATATATATATATATATATATATATATATATATATATATACATTTCTGAATGAATCTCGATGAATTATAATGAAAAAACATAACTTTATGAAAAAAATCTGTCCGCGTATTTAGTATGCGATAGCAGCCACAGTTTTTGACATAAAGCTTTCAAATTTGGTACACTTGTTCTAAAGGCCAAAGACAATGAAAAATTCGGTGATGAGTAAAATTGGCCAACTGAAAGGGGTCCACGGGACCAAAACTTTTTTTGTATTTGTCTTTACAAAAAAATACATTCTTGATGAAAGTAAATCATGTCTACTATATCTAGCGAATAAAATATATTTTTCAAGTACTTAAATAAAGCTGATGTAAACTTAAATTATTTATACATTTGACCTCATAAAATGGGGTTAGGGTAAATTTAACAGTTTGACATTTGAAAGGTCAAATTTAGTTATAAAAATGTCAATGTCAATAACAAAAAATTATTAAAATATATGACATGAATTATTATATTGACATGATGGAATGACGCTGATAATTAATTAATAATTAATTGTTTAAAAATTTTAATGAAATATTTCAAGGTACGTTATTAAAATTTAATTCAGGTAAGTGAACATGTAAATAGAATGATTTTTTTAGATCAGGATGATATATACTGGTATAAGAAAGTTATGTGCTGGCTTCATCAGATATTTTTCATTTAATTTCAAATTAATTAATTCAAATTCATGTTTGTGTACTATTCAGCTCATAATGGGGCCCACACATTTTCGAGATTCATGACAATTTTAAACGTACATGATTACCCGACCGCTTTTACGAGCTATGCAGCGGCCCAAACATTTTCGGGGTAATTTTACAGAATTGTCACATGCACTTTCTTATTTACCCGTACGATTTAATCATGTACAGTTAAAACTGTCACGAAACCCGAAAATGTATGAACCCGTCAAGTGTTTAAATTAACGTTAAATTGTATACTACTACTGGAATACTTAATGGTCACTAATTGTCTTCTCATGATTTATTTAGTAAATATTCAGAAATGAGGAATAAAAATAAACAAAGCTGAGGTTAGACAATTTCAGAGCACTGTTTATTCAGCATAATGTACAATTTATTATTTTGCATGCTTTCTGAAATAAGCAGTCAATAGGAAACACTATTAGATCAGTCAAATTAAGGGTTTTTCAAAACGATAATTTCCAACCGTTCCCGACCAATACCATTCGATTCAGTATGTTTTTTGGATTCTCATGGTCAATTTTGCCGTACGTTATATGAGCAAGAATTTAATTTATAACAATTAAAGTTGTGAAAATGATGAAAATCGATGTATCTGAATATTCAACTTCAAACGCTGCGAAAACGGCAACAGATAGAGAAAAATTGCTCAGAACATTTTTTATAGAGCGTTAAATTCCCTTCAAAAAAGTCCGCGACGGCATATCTCTACTATGAATAGTTAAGGCGTTACAATGAGTTAAATGTTTATTATTTTTCTGCTGTATATCAGTCAGCTGTACAAGTAACGCACATGCGCGATCAACAGACTCGTACGCCACGTAATGGCCGCCTGCGCAGAACATTTTAAAGTAGACTTGCTGTAAATCTTTCATAATTTTCTTATTTTTACAACGTTAGCAAATGTATTTATCACTTCTTTGGTCTAGATATAATTATTATATATATACTTTTATGCATACTCAAAGACCTGGTAAATTATTATTAAGTTATAATACCAAGTACTATAGTGCCCTGTGCCCGAGAGTATCTACATATACGCTCCTAGCATTCTTGAGACGCAGGTGTTCCAAACTAGACTACCTTCCCCCTAAATAAATAAGTTTTTATTAAAATATATTTTTATTAAAAAAAAATATATCTATAATTTAAACTGTTGAAAGAAAAAAAATTGAATGATTTGAAACAAGTCCACTTTGAAATGGTCTGCGCAGGCAGCCATTACGTGAGAAATGGGCCCGTTAGTCGCGCATGCGCGTTGCGTATACAGCTGACCAGTACGCAGTAGAAAAATTATAAACGTTTAACTCATTGTAACGCCTTAACTATTCATCGTAGAGATATGCCGTCGGGGACTTTTTTGAAGGGAATTTAACGCTCTATAAAAAATGTTCTAAGCAATTTTTCTCTATCTGTTGCCGTTTTCGCAGCGTTTGAAGTTGAACATTTAAAAACATCGATTTTCATCATAGATGATATTTTACTGGATATTTAACTGGCTGGAAGTCCTCTAAAAATAAAAATAGAAAATAAAGTTTTTTCTGTTTTTTATTGAAGAAATAATTTCGATTTTCATCATTTTCACAACTTTAATTGTTTATAAATTAAATTCTTGCTCATATAACTTACGGCAAAATTGACCATGAGAATTCAAAAAAAAAAAACTGAATCGAATGGTATTGGTCGGGAATGGTTGGAAATTATCGTGAAAATGGGCCTGATTTTTTGCTTAATTTGACTGGTCTATATCTCAGAGAAGCTCTCCGAGCTTGTAATTCTTGCTCGGAGTGAAAAGATTTAGCTCGAAGGCATCGCCAAGATTAAAAAAAGAACGATAAAGGAGTTAAAGAGGAAATCATGTGAATTTAAACACTTAACATATTATGTATCTTCATCGACTTGATCCGGCCCGAATATGCACGCAGATCGAAGGACGCGCCGCTACCTGTCACCCCACCAAACCGATCAAATACTTAAAGCATTAAAATTCACAACTTATCTTTTGCTAAAACCGGGTCTAAAGTTTATTTTTATACACACCTTAAGTTCAAATGTTTCCAAATTAATATGTAATAAGGTGAATTTGATGTTCCAAATCCTCACACGATGTTTAAATATTACAATTATTTGCAACTGTTCCACGTACTATTTGTAACAATTGTTATATCTAGGTATTAAATAATGGTTTGTATTGGCAGCTAATCAATAAAACATGTTGTGTTAAAATTCCGTCGCAATTTTGCTTTTGTCAACAGAATGTTAAATTAATCGAACTTTGTTAATTATTTTAAACTAGTTTTTTGTTAAAATATCTACCTACTTTTTTTAACTTTGAATAAATTCTTTTGTTAGTCGAAATATAATTTAAAACAATTCTGGTAACTATTTGTATACAGGGTGTCCCAACCAAAAGTAAGCACCCTGAATAACTTTTAAAAAAATTTTTTGAAAAATTGGTGAAACACGTGGACCTTGTTTCCAAGGGGGACATATTTTAATGTAATACTTATATACCTATCATCATCCCTCTACCCTACACGGCCACCCCCTCAAAAAATTCAAATGGCAAGTGGAGTCGAGTGATACATCTTTTGAAAGGTCTTTTAATTCCCTATATAACTGTGTATTTTTTTTAAACTTTTATCTATTCGTTCTTAAGGAAAATAATTTTATTTTTGATGATTACACACAATCATCGAAATCGTTTAAAAAATCTAAAATACACAGCACTGGGTATTGGAATTTATAAAAAAAACTACATTTTTTAGTGCTCTCAAATCAACATGAGTTTTTTCGATAAAAAACATTTTCCTTGTCTGTTTAGTTTTAGAATAATAAAAGACTCATAAGTATTTGATAGTCTTTGAACAATTGTCACATTTTTTATCGAGATAATTTTACCAGAGTGAGTTCTTAAAATGGTTTATACCCTTCAGGAGAGAATAGAAATTGTCAGCATTTATTTTAAAAACGATAATTCTATCGCATATTCAATAGAAATCACCCAGATAGAAGGGTTGGTTCTCAGTCTGTTTTACAATTATTGACAAAATTTATGGAAACAAGTTCTCTAGGAAACAGAAAGCATGAACCTCAGCGACCGATTAAGAATGAAGCAGTCGAAGTGGCAGTTCTGGGTCATTTGCAGATGGATAATACTCAATCGATCAGGAAAGTAGCTGAGGCTTCCGGTGTATCACGAAGCAGTGTTCATAGATTTGTAAAGGCCCACAAATTTCATCCATATAAATTTAAATTGGTACACGAATTAAACGAAGATGATCCCGATTGTGGCGCGTCATCTTGAATTCTGTGAGATTTTTAGTGAACAATTAAACAGTAATGCCAATCTACTGTACAATACGTGTATTTCTGATGAATCGACATTTCAGTTAAATGGGGAGGTAAACAGGTACAATTGTAGGTATTGGAGTGAAACCAATCCACATTTGTTCATAGAAACTCCTCATACCCAAAGGCCTCAGAAGTTCAATGTTTGGGCTGGCATCTTAGGGGATCACATTGTCGGGCCGTTTTTTATTCCTGACAATTTAAATGGCGAAAGGTACCTCGATCTGTTAGAAAATAACATCGACCCAATAATTACCCAAATCCTCGAAGAAGACGATAATCTTTTAGAGGGCGAACTGTTTTTTCAATGGGATGGGGTATCCCCACATTTTGCTATAGCAGTCCGTCAATTTTTGGAGATTCGGTTTCCTGAGCGATGGATTGGAAGAAGAGGTCGTGTGGAGTGGCCCGCTAGTTCACCCGATTTAACTCCATGGATTTTTTTTCTATGGGGACATTTGAAATCGAAGGTATTTGCAACAAAACCCGCATCTCTGGAAGAGTTACGTGAAAGAATTGCCGTTTATTGACTCCAGATGTGTTCAGAAATGTTCCTACAGAATTTCAAGACAGATTATACTACTGTATGGAAGTCGGTGAGGGTCATTTTGAACAATACATACGATAATTTAAACTGTTTCTTTTATTTTTATTTCCCTAACCTAAAATAATTAAACAACTATTTCTCAGGAACAAATCGATAAAAGTTAAAAAAAATACACATTTATGTAGGGAATTGAAAGGCCTTTCAAAATATGTATCACTCGACCCCCCTTGCCAACTGAATTTTTTGATATGGTGGCCGTGTAGGGTAGAGAGATGATGACAGGTATACAAGTATTACATTAAAATATGTCCCCCTTGGAAACAAGGTTGACATGTTTCACTAATTTTTCAAAAAATTTTTATCTCCAAAGTTATTCAGGGTGCCTGCTTTTGGTTGCGACACCCTGTATATGTTTATACATAGAAACAAGACGTAGAGATGACAACCTGACAATTCTACTGACATTAGTATATTTTTTCTTGGAATCTGGAATGGGAAAAGTCGAGAAAAATGTGCTTTCTACGAGAACCACGAAGTCTGCAAAGCCAGAATATTTGTATGCTTGTATTTACAATATATTTTTTCCACAGAAATTAGACACAATCTGAATCCAAAAGCCAAAGCTACATGGGCGAAGGTTACACTTATGAAAAAACGCAGACACGCAACCATTCCCACCGATATTGACAATGCCGGTGGCGGAGTTCGTACCCGCAAGACGATGGAGTGATTATCTACGAGGTAGACACTAGTGCTTCCTTACGTCCCCGGAGTTATTGAGTCTGTTTTCGAGAACGAAAATGGCCGGAATCGCTCGTTCCCGATTGTCAGGCTAATCCAAATCAATAATTTTGACATAGTCCTCTTCAACAATCTAACCAAGGTGATGTTTGTCATCGAGTTCTCGGTCCTTGCCGAGAAAAACATCACCTTGATAGAGGCGGACCAAATATAGCAACTTCTGGTACGAGTTCCAAGTGCAGTACCTACACAGGCTACTCGGTCAAGATAGTCGTCCTAATAATCAGTGTACTTGGAGGGATATAGCCTACGTTGCTCTCGGAATTAAAGAACATAACGACCTGCCAAAAATCAGCCAAGTGCCTGGTAGGCCAAATGCAGGCACACGATTCTGATATCTACAGTTAATGCACCGACGCAACTCCCGTGAGGTGTCGGAGTCCGCGGGAGGACTGTTCGACATCGGTGCTGTCAGAAAAAAAAACTCAAATTAGACACTCCCTGAATCCAAAAGATGAAGCTATACAAACGAGGGTTACACTTATAAAAATACGCGAACAAGCAACCAATCCCACAGACGCGACATTGCTAGTGCCGATGGTGGAGTTCGAATTCGCAGGACGATGAAGAGGTTATCCAGTCACACATGTCATTCTGAGCTCCAGTCATCTATTCCACTGAACCGATGTATCCGGAAAAAATATATAATACACATTTTTAGGAGCTGCCAGCTGCAAAATTTCATTTAAAAATAAGATCATATCGCATGATCCTGCCGGCCAAATGATGTCACCATGTTAAAAATGAGATAGTCAAGAAAATTTTTTCGCAGTATAAGCCACTGTTGCTCTTATAGTGTGGCACGTAGCGCCGTTTTGCTGAATGAACATATCCTTGAGATCCATATCCTCCCGTTGGTCCACATGTTACGGTAGCATTCGTCATTGACAGTAACCGTTTCGCCATCGCCGTTTTCAAAAAAAAAACAGCCCAATGATATCTTCAGCCTAAAATCCACACCATACAGTAACGTGATGTAGATGAATTGGTGATTCCTCAGTCACTCGAAGGTGTCCACGTCCCCAAATGTGAAAATTTTGCTTATTAACATATCCGACTAGATGGAAATCGGCTCGTTCCAAGGACCCAATCGACAAAAACACAACAATAGGCTAGTCAATCTAGGGGGGTAGGTTAAAAAAATTGGTAACAAGCCGATCTCAACGAGAATGTTTAGCCAATAATAAATAAAATAGTAACCTGCCAAAACTCCCACTTGCTCCCAATGGGGGATGGTTTGGAAAACGTTGTCGCTATCTGGGATTTTTTTCTTAGTTCTTTTGAGATATCAACTATGGATTTTAAGAAAATAATTCAAGCGATTGTTTTTGTGGAGAATTGAAGAACAAATGTTCTTTTTATACCTGCTGTGAAAATCCCTCAATTTCGTGTGTTTAAAACACCTATTTGCCCCACAAGTTAGGAAATTTCAAAATCGCGTGGCAATAGCTCTTTTTCTAACAAGTGTGGAAAATGGTACTTTTTCACACGCGACTGCCGACGACCGAACCATGCAAAGCGGAGTTCGGTCAAGCAGTAGAGTGCAGCAGTAGTTACATATTTTCATAACAAGTGCGAAAAGTGGTACTTTACCGCACGCGACTTTCGTTGATGCGAAGCGCAGTTCGGTCAAGTAGTCGAGTGCGGAAAATACAGTTTCCGCATGTGTTAGGAAAAACTTTTTTCTACGAGCTTAATAAAAATAAAAAATAAATAACATGAACATTTATTCTAATGAAAAACAAACATATCATCTAATATTATTTGTTGTTAATAATGTTTATAATAAATGTACAGTTAGAGGCACTTTGCAAATTAATATCAGATGCTAACTGATTACTTGAGGGTACATTGATTTTTTAAGTTATAGGGGCTACTTCAAAAGGGTTAATGTAAACAAAAATTGCCTTAATTTCACCAAATTTGTATAAAGTAGTAAAATATAAAAGTAAAACTTTAGGATATTAACTAACACGTTTTCAAAGTGTAATTATAACTTGTCCGAAAATGCAAATAAAAATATAATTACTTTTCTGCACTAGTGCGGAAAAGTAAACTACTCCGCACCTCGTAGAAAAAATAATTTGCCACACTATTTTGAACAATATACAGAATGTATTATTTTAAAACAAAATAAAAGAAAAACATCCACGAGATTTTAATTAAATAAAATTCTTAATTACACCTTTTACACTTTTACAGAATAACTATTAAATACTTAGCATCGCTTACAAAGTAAAATTACAATTACTGCAATTCATAACATTAATAGCAAAAGAGCAATCATTTTACTAAAGTTGCCACTAAGATCGAATACTCACTCCAGGGATTAGCAGACTTTAATACTGATGCCTGAAGTATGTTAGCAAAACGTTTTCGCTTATTTTAGAAGTTTTGTACTGCTTTCAACACGTATCAAATTTTTCATATGCTATTAAACATCGATATCTTGACTTCTCTGGTAACAAATTAAGAGTAACTTTGTTCGCTTTGTCTTTCACATCATCCAGAATGTGCATTTTACCACTTAAATAAAATATTTTTTTACAAATTTTAGATTAGAAAATATGAAGTAGACTGACAACACAGTTTGTTTGCTATTAAGTTTATTTATGCTTCAATAGAAACTCAGTTTTTTAAACAATTAAAGATGCCACATACACCATGTCTCAAGAGATTCTGCAATATGTATTTTGTACATATGCGCACATTCCTACGCAGCCCAACCTACCAGCATTATCAGTGAGTCAGGTGGTTACATGAATAACATACCAACTAGCCTCGCCCCCTCGAGCTTCCCAGTCTACAGAGGTTATGTAAAAAAAAATAAGACGGGGGGGGGGGGAAGGAAAGGGGAGGGGTTGGGTTTGAAAAGTGTAAGTGGGGGGTGGAGGGGGTGGGGGGGGGTTGGGGGGGAGGGGACCGACGGGTCGGGGGGGTTGGAGGGGGGTGGGGAGGGGGGGTGGGTGTGGGGGGTTTTGGAAAAAAGGAGGAGGAGGGAGAGGGGGGGAGGGGGTGTGGAAGGGGGGGTATTTTTTGTTTTCGGGGGGGGGGGGAGAGGTGTGGTGGTGTGGGGTTTGTGGGTGGGGGGGTGGGGGGGAAAATGTGGTGGTTTTGGGGTTTTTTGGGGTTTTTTTAAAAAGGGAAAATGGGGGAAATGGGGAGTGGTTTTTGGGGTTTTTGGGAGAACAAATGAAAATGGGTTTGTTTCAAATATTAAAATCTGAAACTAAGGGCGGGCAGGTGCTCACCGACGCCTGTTTCATTTACATAAAACCTGATATATTTTGTATTTTATCCTTTTTGTCGTAGTTTGCAAAAATACATTAATCACAATAATACACAACCAGAACACTAAAGAGTCTAGCTGGACTTTTGCCGCGATATGAGTCATGAATGGTGTGCACCGTACGCGTGCTCCTAAATAAAATCAGGAAAAACAATCCTTTGCACTCTTTTTGTTGCAGTTTTTAATTCATCTTCAACGTCTCATCTCGTATTATGCATTTACTCTGATTACCTTCTCAAAATTGGAGAATTTTTTTGTTCCTTTTTTAGTAATTTCAAAAACGACAGTTTTCTACTCTTATTAACACGTTTTCGGATAACAGATTAACCGATCTTCATAACCGGTTAATCGGTTAAATTTTTTCCGGTTTTTGCCAGCACTGGTCTAAACTCTGCCATTTCATTGTAAAATTGTTTGGTTCGTCTCTGTCCGAAACTAGCGATATTTCTTCTCTCTCTCTCTCTCTCTCTTGCGTCGCCAAGTGCCAAGCGACAAACGTTGACTAGCAAGAGTTTCTTTGGATTGCAGGTGTAGAAAAATAGTGTGTATAACTCGTGGTGAAAGACTTTGTCGAAGTCAAAATCAATTGATGCCATAACGTTGGCCACATTTCGGAGAATATTTCAATCCCATTTCCCCCTTAACAATTTTTGGCACAACTCGTTCGTTTGCAATTACAACAAAAATTATTTTAATAGGTCTGAAGGCGCAGCTCTTTGATTGGATTAAACAGGAACAAGATTACCATAGTCATCTTTTTTCCACCCATACTTTAAGGGATCCCAGGTATTTCCTTGGAGCCGATATAATTTTAAAATAAAACTATTTCAGATTTATCAGCAGTTTTATTTTAAAAACACCCCAATTTCTTACAAGTTTCTTGCTTTTTCTCAGTATAAACAGGCAATATTGTTTTGAATCATTAAATACAAAACATGTGGTCTGATATGACATGCAAAAAAAATTGATCATATAGATGTTCTAGTTTGTCCTGTGTGTCAGGTATTTTGGTTATTTTGTCATCTTTTGCCGCCTTGTCCGGATTTTTTATTTCTAGAATGGTATATAAATAGAATATCTGTATTTTCGGATACAACTTGACATATTTTTTGAATATAAATAATTTTACTGCAGTCGAAGTAATAAGCAAATCAGCATCACTTTTTGCTTAGTAAAAGTTACAGTGTACATTTTTTAATTTTTCGTTATAGACAAAAAAAAAGTATAAATGGAAAATATTTGATTTTTATTTCTCACAAAAAGCTCTCTTTAATTTTTTCTTAAAACGCACTAGAGGTTAGCCGGACGATATTCGCATATCACAATTCGAAAATTGCGAGGTTACTTGGCACATAATTGCGACCAAAAATAGCATGAAGTTTGCGAATCGTATTTACAACTGAATGTGAATTTTCATAAAATGTTAGCAACGATCTTCCGTTGTGAACCGCTATATGATTAAATTGCCTGGTCTCTTGATGACATATGTCAAATCAACATTCTAGGTTAGACAGTACAAAAATGACACAAAATCAAATCCCCAAATTGAAATTGACATATTTTCTTTATTCGATAGTCGATTGTTTCTTCCCAAGGCCTTCTTAGCTTCTTTTGTACATATTTTCATAATGTTTTTACCAACTTCGTCCTTTAATAAAACAAATGTCTTTTGATATCTCCTGATGATATTTGGCACAAAGTAATTTTAACGATATAGTGTCAGATTTTGCAAAAAAAATCGCTAGTATGGCTTCTCAAATTTTGGGGTATGCAAAATCGTAGTAGACCGTGCGTGTATACCTAAAAGATAGCAATGTGGTAAAAAATTGTTTTTGGTACACTTCACAACAAAAAAAGAAACATTCGATTATCTCAAAAGATAAATTTTTAATAAGCTTGTGTCCACCTTAACGTGGACACACTGCCTATTACATACAGCATTCAAAATAAGATTTTCAAAGGTGAACATTGTATGTGTACCTACCTCAAATATTTATTACTTAATTATAATATAGCACACTAGGTTAGCACACTAGAGATTGTTTGATTAAATTAACATACCTAGTAGGCGTGTTTATGTTTATTCATAAAACTTAAATTTTCAGCCTATCGTAATTTTGCTTGTACATAGGACACATTATTTAGAAATTTTAATTTTACTTGATTAAAAAGTAGATACCATTATTAAAATTTTCATCGGAACAGTTTTATTTTTTACATTTAATTTCCAAATTATTCTCATTAAAATATTTAAACACATTTTCTGTGCCACAAATATTATATATTTCAATTATCACCACATCTTCAAGTTCTTTTAATGGTGCAATAATTCATCTTTATTAATAATAATAATAATCATAAATTTAGTAGGTCACATCTGAAATAATAATTATTAGTTGATGCTTCCAATACATAATTGTTATTTTCATCATCATATGTTAAAACAGTTTGCAATATATAGTAGAGATAAACGTGTTGCGAAAGTATTATTTATTACTATTATTTTTAATTGTTTGGCATAATACATGAGGTAAATTTTTGTTCCGAACTGTAGATAAACAGTTATTTCAAAAATATTTGATTGAAAAAGCCTCCTGTAATAAAATAAACTGAAAATATTACTAAAAAGTAGGCCATGAGAAGGAAAAAATGTCGTTAAGAAACTTACGTCGCAATTACGTTATGTTTAAATGTCAAGTCTTCATTTTTATGTAACGTTGGTTAAGAGATTTTTTTATATTTTAAATATATGAAGTAAATTTGCTTTTTAATTTTTCAAAAATGTTTTACTAGAAACTCACACGTGTTTCGGCTTTTTAGACCTTTGTCAAGAGTACAGGGAATACAGAACAGAAAATTTGTTATTAAATATTATTTGAAGGACACAACTACTCAGCGGGCAAATACCCCGACCTGCATTGGATTACACCTTCAAATCATGATAGATCGATAGCCAATATCATTTGTCAATTCCTAACCAGACATAGATCGATTTCGAACTTATTTGTTCTCCTCAGTATGCCATAGGTTATGGAACAGACAAATGATAGTGGCCAAGCTTCTAGTTATATACTAACTAAGGTGAAGTGAATAGTGGTGAGAGGTATGAAACTTGGGCTAGGGGTCGCCGCTCTCGGTACTTGCTGTGTCGTAAGTCGCTATCCGCCACAGAGACATCTATGATGTCGGTCGGATAGTAACATTCAGACCATATGAGAAGTAAAATTTGTGTTCATTGCTTATATAACTACATCTGGTACCTACTATCAAACTATTGTAAAATATGCTTTTATAAGTTGAACGTTACTTTATTCTCTACATCTAAATTATTTTTTCTAAAATATGGTTATTTCTAGATTAAGTTTCTTTCCTTTCTTTTCCGAATGGAGTAATTTTAACATTATTTAAATCTATAAAATGTTTTCTAAGCAATATGTTGACATGCCCGTGCTATATAGATTGTTTACAATAGATTTTTTGTGTTCCTCGAATCATTTTTTTACATTTCGTTCAGTTTATCCAATGTATTAGCATCACAGTCACTTCATTTTATCTCATATACTCCTGTTTTTTTCAGTTTTGTCTTTATTATTATTAACATTTTACCTAAATTATTTTTTTATTTACTGAAATAGTTTTTTAACATAAGTTTTACTAAGTAAATAGATGTGATGTAAACATTTGATAAAATAAAGAAAGATAATTTGAATATGCGTCTTATATTTTTTAAGATTCAAAAAAATACGTTACGACTACTGAGAAAAATTGAACTTTAATTTTTTTATTTCCAAATAATTTACTGTTGATTTTATTGAAAAATTGAGAGGGAAAGAATTCGACTATATTATGGAACTTTGGTCTTGGCTTGTTGAAGGACCCACAGTTAATGAGATTTTTTTTAACCTCTTAAAAATAGCTTTATTAGGTTGTCTTCTTTCTGGATACTGATTGAAATATATTTCGGATGCAATATCACAATTGTTATTACTTTGAATAAAGCATTCTAGCATATCATATTTCTCGTAATTTTCGTAAGACATCTTCACTTTTACGTTAAGTGGGGTGTAATTATGACGGAAACAAAATTATTAATATGCAATTTACTGACAAACGGATAAACACTGTTTATTACTGTTTATTTTTGTAGTTTATGTTTATTAAAGAATAAAATGTTTTATTTCTGGCTACTTTGTGTGCAAGTTTGCATTTTTAGAACTATAATATACGCAGTTATAAAAGATAAAGTGAACAATATGGTTTTTCTAAGTTACGATATTTTGTGACATTCCTTGTTTTATTTCTGTATCCTTCAAATGTTCTTCACATGTCAAAAGATGACACTTAATTGGTATTAGAAGTGTATGAAGTTTCATACAGATCGGTTAAATAAAGAAGTCTATAAGCTTGCAACTTGTTTGAGATTCATCCGGTTATAATTCATTTTTGTACATTTCTTTTGGAACTCTCATGCCAAATGAATGTAAATTATGATAGATTTCATTATAAACTATTCTTATGCAAATCAAATAATACTTAATAATAAGTACTAAAAGTGAAACTTAAAATGCCTTTTATAATACTTACTGTGTTTGCTTTAAAACCAAACAATAATTGGCTAAATGTTTGTAGAAAGTAAGAGGTAAATTTTAATTCAACTTAATTAGTGAAATGGGTGGGCTGTACGTAAATTTGTAATATGTGGGAATTACTTTTTTATCTGAGAGAAAGTTTTGTATGAAGATAATTAAAATATATTTTTATTATACAAACAAATTGTAATTACACAACAGAGAAAATACTAGACGTAGATTTAACTCACTGAAATAATCCTTAATAAAGCTGCACTTTCTCCCTATATTTTTTGAGATAAAAGCTTCTACTTCATAAGAATTAAGGAATTATAAATGCTTTTAAACATATATGGGTATATGTCAGTAAATTTTAATATTGGACAAACTACAGTACATATTTAATAATATGGAGGCCTATATTTTTTTAGCTATGACATTAAAAAATAAGAATATTACCAATATACTTAATTTTTCTTAACTATTTCTTTAGGCTACTTCACATTACCGTCACTCGTAATTTTTATCATTTACAGTTCCGAGTTGAAATAATAATTCAATTTTGGTATATTATTTGTCCACTAGAATAATGTATTAATTTTGTAAATATGTTATAAAAATTCATATTAGAGAAGTCGTATTAATATAATGTCAATTCATCAAATAACCTGTTGTACTCAGGTAAAAATACCATCGGTAAATTTGTATTCCGACTGTAATTATCCGCTAAATTTTAACGGACTGTTAAGCCGGGTACTCATATGCGCTCCGTATCTGTATCTGTATCATGTATTATAACAGTTACAGTATCAGTTCGCTGTATGTACGCTAGGTGGGCCGAAAACGCATTAAAAAATTCAAATACATTATTTTATATTCTGATAGTCCAAAAATGGTACCTTATGAGTCTCTTATGAACTCCCTAAAAGATTTTTTAAAACAAAGTATTCCTTGAGGGGGCGCAGTCACTTTGGAAATTTATTATCATAATATGTAGTGATTCTTTTTATTTTTTTGAGCACTTTGCTTATTACAATACAAATCAATAGTAATAACCCAAAACTCATCATGGGGAGGTAGCTGCATATCGAGTTTCACCCGTCCCAATAACCAACCACCCACCCATGTTGGGATTTTACGGCTTATAATCCATTTTCGAATCAAATTTAGGCATCTTATTGCGGGATGCTATTCGAGATCTAATAAAACCGTCTCTAGCTGCGAACCCACAAACAGCAGCTGAAGCTTCTGTAACTAGTTTTACTCCCCCGTTCTACACTTTGCGTGTGGCACGGAAAACGTGGAAACTGCAAGGCCTCAATTTTTTTCTGTGGCAACCATATCATGCAGTTCTTCATCAGCCAAGGTTGTAATGATAGGTGGTTCTGTTACTATTATATCATGCCATTCAATCATATCTACGTAATCCTCACAACTAAAATTTAGCTGTGGTATTTTAAACAATCTTACGTTTTCTGATTTATTTTTCCTGGCCTTAATAATTCTGCGCAGTCCCAATTCACGAATATGTTTTCGCTCATCAGTAATCATCGCCAATATAATATTCTCGGGATGTGCGAAGTACGCGTTTCTGTGTATGACAGGGTCTATAATTTTGCGTAGATCGTCTGTAAGATAGCGGAATTTTTAATCAATGTAAAGAGATGTCTTGTGCCGTCTTTACAGGATGGTTTGGCCTTAATCTCAAACCATGTCGGAGCATAAACCTTGACAATGTAGTCTGCTAATATTTGTAAGTTTTCGCTTGGATCCTCGGTAGCAACATATAAGCGTAGGATGCGGTTAGCAGCTGTTAACCAACGTGAATGACCTAATTTTCCAGGATTCTTTAAGGCAAGACTTTCTGAACATTGACCACTTATCACTGCTTTACAAATTTCCAATAAATAGCGTTGGTCTGTACTGAGATCGGATATTGCTTCTATATCACTGAGGTTTTGGGCGTCTATTTTCTGATATTTCACAACTGGTCGATTTTCACATCCTGACAACATTTTGCCAATAGGTCCAGAGAAACATCGCGGTCCAGTTGTATGACCGTCCAAATTCTGTAACAAATGGCGCAATGGCAACTCATTTGCATGCAACTGACACACAAGCCATTGCAATGGCCTATTCAACGAAGTTTCAATAATTCTAATTACACCACCTTTTATACCAGTGTTAACTGCTGTTCCATCACATCCAATTGCCAAAATACTGTCCGATCTTATATTATTGTCTTGCAGAAATTTTAAAATTGCCTGAGAAATATTAAGTGCTGAACCAGTTTCTGGAGACACGTGCCCAAAATAAACAGACCCTGGCTCTGAAATAAGTGTGACGTGCTCTTCTGTTATAGTTTTTCTATAATAAGTTTTTTTTTTTTTTAGTATTTACCAAAGTTTGATCTTTGCGGCCATCAAAATAAAGACCCTGCAAAGATTGAGCTTCTTCAATTCCTTCGTTACACAATTTTTGACGGTGACAGTTTATTTGTCGTCTTATTTTATTTTTTGTCTATAACTTTAGACATATCCTCTGAAGTAATAAGACCCACATCTTTGAGTACAGCATTTGCAATAGCGGCAGCTGATCGAGATGATACTCCAGTTCTGTCGCAAGCCATTGCTAGCGATGGCAGTTTAATCCTCATTTGCGACGGCCTACTTACTATTGGAAAATCAATATCAGCTTCATCAGCAGATGGAGATTCCGAAACCGATATTTTATCAGAAACGGATGGTAGCACTTTTTGCTGTTTTTTTACAATGATTTCAATATCGGATGAATCGCTATTATTTTCGTCTACGAGCAATGGCCTTTTCGTAGTGGTAGCAGACTGTATTTGATGTTTCATAGCACGATCAATTTCTTTTTCTTTTCGGCTCTGAATCCTTTGGAGTTTTTTTGTAATAGTCGCATCAACACAGCCGATAGCCATCTTTCTTAGACTTCTCTGGTCTGTGAGAAATGTTCTCTCGTCTTCAGGCACCCGTTTTACCTTTTCACATTTGCAATTTACAAAATTCGTGCACTTACAACATGAGATGTCAAAAAGACTCGTCTGCGCCTCCTCTATAAATTTGCGGAGTTTTTTCTCTAAACGAAACATTTTCTTTTCGACCTATACTCTTTTTAATATTCTTGCACTTGGCCCAGTAGCTCCGTAACATTTGAAGTATGCGGTCACGAGGAAGAGCTGGAATAGATGCTTTCGCCCATATTTTCTCCAATTCCTTGGCAACAATAAAGGAGATATCTGCTACAGTCGGTTCCTTGGAAGCATCGGTTGGTTTTAAATCATTCCGAACGTACTGATAATATTTCATAACGTCCTCGTAAGTTGGTAAAACACGGTCGTTTAACATCTCTGGGGAACCAAATATTGGACAGTTTTGATCACGTCTTGTTTTAATTTGCCGTGACGCCATATTTTATGTGAGGTTATAACAAGTATAAAATCAGTTCTTTTTTATTGCAATCAACACAAGTCACAATGTTAAACAAACACAAACAGTTTTCACATTAAAATAATGCTTTCATTTCTATTTAAAAGTACAAATCATAACAACACACTTGAAGCTCAGATGACAGACTGCTTTATAAAATAACCTCGATAATAACTCAAATAGATACTGTGTAGGCATTAGAGGGGATTGCGCTGGCGCACAGCACGAATTACTATCAATGTCCTTGATGTGTTCGTAGTGTACGAAAGACGCTGGATACAAGTAAATACTAAATTAGAATAAAAATTCTTTTAGCTAATGGCGTTTCATATTAAAGAATTTTAGAAAATTTCAAGACTTCTGCGACCCCTCAAAGACTTTTTGGAAATGAACCAATTTTTTTTTGGCTAATAAGACTAACTAGAGAAACACTTTTTTGGCTATCAGAAGTTGAAAAAAGATAATCGATTTTTTCGGCCCACCCTAATGTACGCCTAGGCGAATAGTCGACGTAACGACCTGCGATCATCTTGACCCGCAGTGTTCGAAGCAAGTTTACAGCAACATGTCGTCTCCAGAAGTATCCCGTCTGATGATAGCAAGTGGTGCTTATATACTCGTACACACAATAATAGACGATTACAAACGTCCACGAAGGTTTTGGAAACATGCCTTGTACAAAAAGAGAAACGGCTCTGCTTTGCTTTCGGATTTAAAATTTCAGTCAATCAGCGATTATTACAAAAATTTCACACGCATGAATCCTACAGATTTTGAACATTTAATAAATCTAGTTGGGCCAAGAATTCAAAAAAGAGATACTACGTTTAGGGAATCTATTTCAGTGATATAAGATAGATTAGCTGTGACACTGAGATATTTGGCTAGTGGAGATTCATTTACAAGTTTACAATACTTATTTCGTATTTCCAAGCAAGCTATTGGAAATATTATACCAGAAGTTTGTCAAGCCCTCGTCGATGGATTAGGGGAACATATAAAGGTATGTTGCACTTTTATTTATATAGTTTGTAATAACATACATATACTATATTAAATATAAGTAAAGACAATACTTATTAATATTGGAGTGACAGACATATTAACAAAAATCAAACAAGTGTGGTAATCTCTAGATCGGAAAAATCGCTTGGTGCAGGGGACAATGTATCGTCTAAGTGTTGTTGGGATTCATTTATTTGTGAATCGCTGTCAAGTTGTGGTGATGGAGTTCCATATTCAGTCGATTTAGATGTAGATGGTGTGTGTCGAGTAAACTTTAAATATTTATTTTAACGGACCATTAAAAATATTTTCAGAATTTTGTATTCTGTAGTCATAAAATTTACCGGAATTGTTATCTGTTGAATTTTAATGGATCCGCTAATTCAGTTGCATGAAGTTAGCATTTTACGCATGTCTGTGATAGGTTCTTATATGCAGTGGCCCTATCAGAAGGAAGATGTGAATAAAGTTAATCACATATTGTGTTTAAGTTTAGAATTGTTAGAAATGTTGGCAGTTCTGGCATAGTTTAGTAATTCGTTAAGAAAGTAACAGCATCTTAGAAAACGTAATAGTGTATCAGTATTTTGTCATAAGAAAACCATTATTTTTTAATAAAGATTTGAAATTTTAAGCGTATATAGTATCACTTAAGCTGTTTCGATTTTTGAACTGAAAATGCGTCAATTTGTTATTATTAACTTAAGAGGGCTAATCGAACCAGTGTTTGTAACGTAATTTTTCAAAATTTATTTTTTCCATACGGTTTGGTCAAATTACACCAAATTTGGAGGATCAGTAGTTGAAAGTGTACTAGAGGGTACATGTATATATCTATTTTAATTAATTTTCACTTTATGTAGGGAAAATTTATACTGTAAATATAAGTGAAATTTGAACGTGATTAGCTCCTGAATTATGATACCAATCAGTAAAATTCGAGGTAAAATTCATACATGTCTTCTAGAATGAATCTTCATAATTATGCTCAGCAAGTTTCAAACTTTTATTCAGTACTGTTTGGTTAAAATGAATTTTCTAAATAAGTATCTTTGTCACTACAAATGGAGCAAGGAAGTGTTACCTCTATCGGGAATCGCACCTCAATGAAGTCGGTGAATAAAACGTCCAGTGAAGCTATAGTCAAGAGCAAAATTATTCAGCGGCGCATGTATAAAAACTTTCTAGAGAGTGACACAGCTATCCGAAGCTTTTTCCCGACTAGGCCCCTTAATGAATTATGAAAAATAAATAAAATTTCAAAACTGTACAAAAAATATGGATGTCGCCATTTAAAAAATCGCATTTTAAATTGAGTAGATTAAAAATATGAATTTTTCAAAAAAGTGTACAATTTGTCAGGTAAAATCCGATATGTGAAGCTGAGTTTCCTTTAAGAATATTCTGTGTAATGTTTTAGACTTCATGGCCAACTTGTCCGAACTTTTCTTTAGGGTTCCGTTTCATGTCATTCAATGGTTAAAAGTAAAAGCTAATATGGTCTTTTTTATCCGATTTTAAATTTTCAGGAACGGTTGTATCTATGTGTCGAAAAAAGTGGGGGTTGCTATTTAAATAAGAAAAGATGATGTCATTTCCAGCCAAACAAGAAATCACAAATACGGTCTTCATATATCAAAAGATGAAAATTTTTAGGTACTTAAAGTGTATGAAATTTCAATGAGATCAGTTAATAACAAGTATGATATAAGCTTGCGCCTTACTTGAGATTCACCCGTTATGTACAAATTGTTTCTTATAAAAAAAAATCTTGATTACTTGACATTGAAACAGTTTTAATGCGACCATTTAAGTTCAGGATAATTTCACTGAAATATTATTTCTATGATTAGTTCGCCGGAAACAGTTAAGTTGCATCAATTTTTTAGAACAAATAACACATTTTACGGTGTATTGAACATAATGATGTTAATAACACATTTATGACTTTTACTTATTTGAATTTTTAAACCATTAGCGCTTTATAGTATTATGATTGTTATTTTAAGCTCGACTGCATACGTATTAGGATGTTATCCTCGCAACTAATTACTAAATTTTTTTTATGTCTACGTATACAGAGTTGCAAAAAATGTTTACACCCAATTGTAACAGAGTAGACGGATTGTATTGGTAATAAATATAGTTTAAAAAAACTAAAAAAACACGCTTTTGAAGCACATCAAACTAAAAAGTGTAAAATAATTATTAATATAAACTGAAAACAATAATGAACGAAAAATACTAGTATTATTGTGAAAAAAGCGTGGGTTGCTCGATATACGAAAAATATGGCACAAAGCGCCCCACGCTTTTTTCACAATAATACTAGTATTTTTCGTTCATTATTGTTTTCAGTTTATATTAATAATTATTTTTCACTTTTTAGTTTGATGTGTTTTAAAAGCGTGTTTTTTTAGTTTTTTTAAACTATATTTTATTTTTCACTTTTTAGTTTGATGTGCTATGAAAGCGTGTTTTTTAGTTTCTTTTAACTATATTTATATTGCTTATTGATGCTGATATAACATATATTACGATCCAACAGATATTTCTGAAAAAAAAAAAAATTTTTTTATTTCAGCCATGGGATTTAAACTCACGCCCGAGGAGTTCGTCGTTTCGCGTCGACTAAGACTTGCCCGCTCTGCCAACTGAAAATAACTGAATATACTTACAATATTAAGCCTCCTTGCTCTCACGCAGAGGATACGTGAGGAAAGGACTGGCGATCCTGATCAGGATAATGATACAAACTTATCAAATTATTGTATTGTTACCAGTTCTTCGTAAGTGTACAAAGTTTCAATTAAATCTGTTCGTTTAAAGTGGGTCAAAATCGAGTCCAAAGAGTCGGTTACAAACAAACAAACAAACAAACAAGCAAGCAAGCAAGCAAACATACAGGTGAAGCTAATAAAAGCGTGTTAAAAATATACAGTAGACTAAGTAAATACATGAATGGAGCTCGGTGGAGTAATTAGCTAGAACTTGCGATCTGGAGTGGGTAACACTGACGCAGTTTTCCACGATACACCAAAACACTATATACTGCACTCGTTGCGCGTTTCGCTAACCAAGTTAGCATCATCTGGAGATGATTAAAACTAAACTTATGCTAACAATCTACCCTATTTATACCTAAACTATTGTCACGGTTCACCGTATCGTGAATGTGAACGTTCGGTGAACTGTGACTCACTAATCAATAAAGGGGATAGGCCCTCTGTCACTATTCATACTATTTTTACACTTTATGATTTCCAAGCTTACAAATGCATCCAGCTGTCTAGTATTTGTTACATTCCTAATTAATCTTAAATTGCTAATATCTATTTTATGGTTATTCTCAAACGCATGTTGGGTCACACTAGACTTACCTGTTCTACCATATTTGAGATGGGCCATATGCTCTTTGAATCTAACTTAAACTGATCGTCTAGTCTGTCCAACGTATTTTTGATTACAGTCCTTACAGCTAATTTCATAAATCCCCGACTTTTCGTTTGTTTCAATTTTGTCTTTTGGGTTACCTAAAAGTTGTTGTAGTTTGTTTCCCGATGAATGAACCACTGTCATACCTACATCTTTAAAAATCTTACCAATACCATGGGTGAATCGAGGATTGAATGGAATCGATACAAATTTCGAATTTTCTCTTTCATTTTGAAAGGTCGAGGAATTTCGAAGCGACTCTTTAAACTTTCGTTTCCTAATTATTTTATCAATTAAACTTACAGAATATCCATTACTCGCAGCTATATCCTTAATCAATGCCTTTTCTTTTTCAAACCTCTCTGTATTGAGGAGGAAGTTTAATAGACGATGGACTAGAAAATTAAAACTCACCATTTTGTGTTGAGCACAATGGTGATATCTTAGAATACTGGTATTTTTTCTGTATATGTCAAATTCTAACTTATTTTCACTATTTCCAATTATTAATACATCTAAAAATGGTAGTTGTTCAGAGTTTTCAGTTTCATATGTGAATTTAACGGACGCGAAACGACTGTTTAATTTAGTTACAAATTTATCAATATCAGCGACTTTGGTATCGAACACTGCAAAAATATCATCCACATACCTAAGCCAAACCTTGGGGAAATAGTCGAATTCTTTTTTTTGCTTCCGTCTCGAATCTGTTCATGAAGAGACCGGCAATGCATGGTGACAAGGAGTGCGTTGGTGCCTCAGTTATACTTCTAGGTGGCAGGCGGCGGGTGACGGGTGATGGTGATGGGCGGCAGGCGTCAGTTGATGAGGTTTTTATACTTTATTGGGGTGTAGACACTCACGCAAATAACAAAATTAATGATTGTACACACAAATGGGGTGTAAAAAATATACTACAACTAGACTATTATATTATTACTTATCACGTACCCTCCTTATTCAAAACCTTCGCTATTTCGCGCCATTTCTTATCAATAAAATCAGAATTTTTGTGGTTTGGATCCGCATCATTCCAATTTGCAGGTCTTGTCTGCACTTCACTTATTAGAACCTCACGATACTCTCTAGAAATTAGGTATTTTGACATTGCATATAAATTTTACCCGTTTTCAGTAGAAGTGTCGCTTAAAACTGCGGGTGTTGTCACTCGAATCTGTAGCATTTCACAGATACGGGTGGCGGCCTGGCGATGTCACCGTGCTGTTTCCTGTCACCTGATCATACTATAAACGATAGCATTTAAAACAATGCGCCACAACTACAAATGACATCGCCTGTCACCTATCACCCATCACCCGCCGCCTGCCACCTAGAAGTATAACTGAGGCAAGTGTGACTAGATAATGTCTCCATCGTCCTGCGGGTTCGAATCTCGCCACCGGCATTGGCAATGTCGGTGGGAATAGTTGTGTGTCCGCATTTTGTCATAAGTGCAGCTGGCTCTGGATTCGGGGGTGTCTAATTTCTGTGGTGTTTATGTTTATAAGTTAAATTCATACACAAATTAGGTAAGCTCATTCAATAATAGATTGATCCACAATGTTCTTATACACGCATCTACTTCCTATTCTTCTAGATATGCTCCTATCGTTATGTTCTATTGGCACTAAATCAGGAGGTCAAGGAAGAGCACAAATGGGATTTGTTATTGTCCATAAAATTAGGCTTACATACAGTGTGTCCTGTCTCAAGTGGACGCACCTTGATATTTCGGTTATTATTCGACAGATCGATTTCAAATTTTTCTCTCTTATGACACTCTTCAAGGCGAATCTTTTTATGATTTTCAATATATTTTCAATTGTCACACCAACCCACTGCGTTCACTCAAAGATGTGATTTTTCTATATTTTACTTAGCGTCAGAGATACAGAAAAAAATTATTAAGAAAAGTTGTTCAGGATCAAAAAAATACCCCTAGATACTGAGTTTCATCAAAATATGCGTATTTTGATATTTTTCATAAATTTTGCAGAGAATCTGATTCTCTGTCTAACTCGTCGAACTACAACACATACCTACCAAATAAAAAAAATAAAACCAGCCCATATAATGAAATTAAAATAGAAAATTTATATTAGCTTTTAATCTTTGAAAAAAGGTTAACCTTTGAAAAGTCCTCTAAAAATAAAAATAGAAAATAAAATTTTTTTCTGTTTTTTATTGAAGAAATAATTTCTACCTTAACAGCCAACAACTTGTAAAATATCATCTTTATTCTTAAGTATTAGACTTAAGCAAAGATTGCCGTGGAACGGAAACAAAAAGTACTCAAAATCAGTTTATTGTGTAAGAATTCTAAATCATAACCATAAATGCAACAATATTACACAGTATTTAAGTACTTAATTGTAGCCTTTTTCAACTAAACCACCATCAATAGCAATACATTTCTCAATGCACTTTTCATTATTCCTTGCTACTCGTCGTAGTTCTTGAACGTTAATTTCTTGACAAGCTTACCTGATTCTATCACAAAGCTGTTGCCTAGTTCGAGGCCACACATTGTAAACTTTATTTTTTATGGTGCCACAAAAAAAAAAATCAACCGGGGTAATATCCAGAGATCTAGGAGGCCACTCGATTAAAGGACTATTTCGCCCTATTCATTTTTGAGGAAAGTTAACATTCAACCATTGTCGGACAATTATCAAGTTGTGAATCGATGCTCCATCCAGTTGAAAAACATATCCCTTAGCACTGCCAGTGCAAAATCATCAATTACCTCCATTAATTCATTAATCAAAAAGTGTAGCAGTCTTATGGCAATTAAAGTTTGTAAGAAACAGAAGGGGCCTATTATCCTTTCTCCTAAAATACCGCACCACACGTTCACTTTTTCAGAATACCGTCGCTTACGATTTATTAATCTATGTGGGTTTTCTGTTGTCCAATATCTTCTACAGGTTTGCAACGATACTACACCATTGGTGGTGAATGTTGCTTCATCACTAAACATAATTTTTTCCAAAAAATGTCGGTCATTAACATAATTGCCTTGAGCCCAGAAACAGTATTAAAAGCCGTCTGTTATCATCACCTTTCTCCAAGATGTGTAGAAATTTGGATTTAAATGTCTTCAATTTGTATCGACGAAGGCATGTCAAATTTTGTTGCGAGTCAAATTCAAGTTTAATGTAATATCTCGTATGCTACTACGAGGATTGTAATTGAAAACGTTACAATTTTTTGTTGGTTTTTATTACACTACCACTGTTAATTTTAGCAAAAGCTAACTTACTAATTTGACGTAGTGGATATATTACATTAAATTCTCGAGCTACTGCTCTGGTAGAACGGTTATTTTTGCCCGTAAGTCTAATTATCTCAATTTTTTTATTGAGACAACCACTGCTCAAGATATTGCATAGAAAACAGTAATTCTATAGATTTAAATAATGTTAAATTACTCCATTCGGAAAAAAAGGAAAGAAACTTGATATATTATAATAATTAGAAATAAGTAACGCTGTTAAAAATAATAAAAATTTAACGAATGAACAACAAATGTTTACCGGTTACCATATTTTATATAAAGTAATTTAGATTTAAAGAATAAAGTAATGTACAACATATAAAGGCATATTTTACAATAGTTTTGTAGTAGGTACCAGATATAGCTGGATAAGCAATGAACACAAATTTTACTGTTCAGTATTCCCTGTACTCTTGACAAAGGCTTAAAAAGCCGAAACACGTGTAGTTTCTAATAAAAAATTTGTTTTGAAACATTAAAAATTTCTTCATATATTTAAAATATAATTTTCTTTCAATTTTGCCTATGTCAGGCTTGAGAATTTGGAAAGGAAGCTGCAGCGGTCAAAATAACTGACAGGTCGATATTCTCTTCGGTAATAAATAATTACTGAATAGTATTCCTGACATAAATCAGTTACAGTTTTCACAATCATGAATACGAAAGCATAAAAACTTGATCTATAATCTAGACATACAATAAACTAACTAATTTTAATATTAGGCCAGGCGACAGGTAATTCAATAAGGAAATAATTAGTGGCAAGCTGGAAATTGCTTTTTAATCGCTTTATTTGGACCCAGATATTACTCTCCCAAGTTTTCCCCCTCGAGCGAAGTCGGCGTTGGCCCTTCTGGCCCTAAGAAGGTACCATTTTTCGGTTTTTTGCAAATATCTCCCAAACCATCAACTTTATCAACAAAATACCTATTATAAAATATAATCTAGAGTATATTTGCTACAAAAATGTTTTTTACCGTTTGTCTCTAAAGTGAACCGTTACGATGCTACGACCATTCAAAGTGGAACCCTTTTTGATTCTTGCGGAAAAGTTATCGAAATCATATGCCATATCAAAGTTTCTACAACAGCGTGTGAAATTGATGTGCACTTCTCCTTCCATGTGTTTTCCGCTGCGCGTTTCTTTTTTAGAATGACTTCTCCCAAGAAATAATTTAAAGATTGGGGAACATCACTTGCAGCATCGTCAAAAAATGAATCGGATGGAGGATAGGTTTCTGTATCATAGATCGTGGATCTTATATCTTCTCTTATTATGTCTGCTGCGGCTTTTACAATTCTTAGACGCTCCTCCTGGTCATCGATCTTTCGACAATGGTACCAATTTTCCGCACCAAATTTAATGTGTCACCTAAAATGTTGTTGAAAATCTTAACTGTCAAATTTGGGAAGTCTCCCATTAGTATTTTTTGAGTTATTGCGGATACACACACACAAACACAGACACATTCGGAAAATAGTCAGAATAGATTCAGGAGGGTTCAAAACGTATATATCAATCAAAATCTCGAGGTCAAAAAAATCACGATTATTATACTCCTTATATTAGGTATAAGAAAATAAAAATTCGACTTTTTTCAATTAATGCGATTAAGTCATAACTTTTACTTCACCACCGACTCTACCAAGAGGCCTATAATTGAAATTAATATTTTTAACGAACTTTAATCATTTCCTTCATTTCAAATTGGATACGATGATGAGGAAATACTGTCGAGGTGCATATAGCAGACATTATTTTTGATAATATATGTATTTATTACATGACAGTGGAATGATATTTTTAGCATATATTTTTTGCATAGACTAAAACCGTTTTGTATGTATAAACATAAGAGTAATATAATTCAAAATATGTCTCATCTTTTACCACACCTTTAATGTAAATTTGTTACATCACTTGCTGAATTTTGTTTTAAATTTTAAGGATTTAGGAGTCTTTATTTTTATATTCTAATTTTATTGAAAATATTGCGCATTTGCGATTAAACATGACGCAACATAACCTTCTCATAAATTTACATTTCGTGTTTTCAATATTTACCTGTAAGTTTATCATTGCCTTGGTAATTTGTAATACAAATAATGAGTCTATTCGGTATTTTCTGATTCGTATCCTAGATATCCACTTACTCGAGTATTCTAAAAACAGTGTTTGTGCTACTAAATTAGTTACTATGTTAGTAGAGATTTAGCACAAATAATTTAAAATATGTAAGTATTCGTAGTTTTAATATGCAAGATATTTCAATGACTAGTTAAAAGTACCGACTTCAAACTTGGCAGGGAAAATTATTTTCCTATTATCTACGTACACGGAAAGAAAACTATATCAAAGTAATCGATTATTCTTGAATTTTTATACTTGTCACTAGAATACTATTACTTGGCATAATAAATTATTATTGTTTCAATAATATACCAATTGTAAACCAAGAACAGATATATTTTTTGAGTTTCATTAGCGCAAGTCTTTAAGTCAGTATAAGTCTGATTCCTTCGAAGTATAAGTATGTATTAAATATACTCTTAATAGTACACTTCTTTCGAGTACTGTTAACCGTGAGAGTAAGTATAAGGACATCTTGAAGTAAATTCTTATTTAAATGTTTTTCTTGACATAAGAATACCACTTTGGAAAAACAACTGCTGGATGAATTATACATACTATTATTCCAATAACTTTTATCCTTGATTGAATACTTACTAATCTCAATGTGAAGTGTTCTAAAATAATGATGAAACAAGTGAATCGCACAGTGGTGGGAGGTAGAAAGCTATGCCTTTGCCAAATAAAGATGACATACCTTTCCTACTACGTGTCGAATTCTGTGTGCTGTACTTTGTTCATAGATGTAACTAGTATTTTTGTATTATTTATGAAAGTAAAATATAGTTTTTAAAACTTCATATAAACCTCATTCGAAAAGTAATATAAAAAGTAGAGAAGTTTTTAAATAATTTGCACGTTTAATGCATTATCTAATTTTAAAAATAATTTCCTATGAATGTATAGTTGATTTCAATAAAAACTGGTACACTTTCTTTTAGCTATGTAAATCATTCGTTCTTTGATTGATATTAATAATCTTACAAATGTCACTTTGACGTTAATCAGTGGCGTCATTTTTAAAAATGGTTCGACATCTAACAGATATTCAAAAATTTCGAATAGTTTCTAAAATTGAAGATGGTTGGTCCATAAGAAGACTTGCTGCTGAATACAATGTGAGTAAAACCACGTTAATGAATGTTAAAAAACAATGGAAAACCAACCAAACGGTATCCCGTAAAGTTGGTTCCGGTAGGCCCAGAAAGAGCAATAATCAAGTAGATGAAAATCTTATAAAGTACCTAATAGAAAACCCTTTTCAGACTGCAGTAAATGCAATTTCAGAGACCAATTTCCCTGCTTCGATATCTACTGCTTGCAGAAGTATAAAACTACAAAGCGACTTGAAGAGTTGTTCAGCGGCTAAAAAATACAAACTTTCAGAAGAAAAGAAGCAGGGTAGGATTAATTTTGCACACAACTATATAATCAATGATGAAAACTTCTGGGGACAAGTTGTCTTTTCTGACGAAAAGGTTTTTAAATCCTGTAACGATGGACATGTTGGCGTATATAGGCCTCCTTCCACTAGATACGACGAAAAATATACTTTCGATCCACAAATATCAGGAAGGTTCTCAGTCAATGTCTGGGCTTGGATGAGCCTAAATGGGTTAGGTGTGTGTTGGAACAGTGGTGGTCATCTCAATTCCATTAAATATATTGAAATATTAGACAATATTATGTTGCCGTCAGTAATAGAGGTGTTTCCGGAAAATAATTTTATTCTCCAACAAGACAACTGCTTCATACATACGGCCCATCGTGTCAGGCAATGGTTTCTTAATAAAAACATAGAGTTGTTACCGTGGCCATCTAAAAGTCCCGATTTAAATCCAATTGAAAATGTATGGGGACTAATGGTGAAACATATAAGAAAATTAAATAACCATCCAAATAATGCCCAAGAATTGGAAGGGATAATTGAAGACGCTTGGGAGAACTTGTCGCAAGAAGTTGACCTTACAAGAAATCTGATTTTGTCCATGCCTGCAAGACTTCAGGCAGTTTTAGACGCTAATGGAGCAATGACAAAATATTAGTTAATTCTGTATTACGTAATTGAAGGTCATTTATTTTATTTTTTTTATTGTATTTTTATGTTCAGTTTGCATTGTTTACATTTTTTTTAATCTCAAGTGGTATTTTTGTGTTCTTATTTTAAAAAATAGAATTATCATTATTCAGTTAGTATTATAATTACAACCATTAGTAGAATTATCCGTAACAAATATTATTTTTTTAAACAATAATATGGCAGGCTTGAAAATGTTTTGAAAATGTTATTTTCTAATTATTTTTTAAAATTCCATTTGAATAAAATAAAAGAGAAAGGTTTAATAAGTTTAAAAACACAAAGAAAACCGATCTCCTTCAAAAAACCCAGGTCCGGGGTAAATCACCTCTTCTCCACCTCCCTGTCGACACGCCTGGCCAGCCCTATTTACAGACATATGCACACAACTAAACTATTAAAACTTTCGATTACAAGAGTTGTACCAGTTTCTTTTGAAATCAAGTGTACGATTGGGTTGAATTTTTTTTCACAAATGTACTTTTATAGCTCGTCTTTTCACCTTATTAAAGTATTTAACATAATTTTTGTTACATAACTATGTAAACTAACGCAAAAAACTAAAATATTAAAGAAAGTTTTATTTTTTTTATTTTAAAAATAAAATATCCCAAAAACTATTAGGTCTCTAAATCAATTGCAAATGAGTTCTACTAACCCACCCTCAACGGAATAAGCCGACTTACCAGTCACCCTGTATATGTATTGTATAATAAAATGCTACTACATTAAAAATGTAGATCTTGACTATATATTGTATATAATACACAAGCAAAAATTATCAAAAAGGAAAATAACTTGGGAAATCTATACACAACCATTTAACTTCAGATGATTACCTTTTCACTTACAATATAATGACGTTGTATATTCATTTCTTGTAAAGTATAACGTAACTAAAATAGCTTGCATGTAGTAAAACCAGAATAATTAAACTTACCTTTTAATATTGAAATTAAGGACTCCAATTCCCCACTTGTTATCGTAGACTCATTAACTTCTATTTCACAGTTCATTACGTTTTATACTTCTTTTTCAAGTGTAACTTTACAAATATAAATTATTTCATAATAATCAATATCTATGAACAAAGTACAGCACACACAATTCGACGCGTAGTAGGTAAGGTAGGTCGTCTTTGTTTGGCAAAGGCATAGCTTTCTACCTCCCACCAGTGCGCGATTCACTTGTTCCAATATTAGAACACTTCACATTGAGATTAGCAAGTATTCATTCAAGCATAACAGTTATTGGATTAATAGTATGTATAATTCTTCCAGCAAAGTTGTTTGTAGTTTTATTCCAAGAGTAGTATTCTTATGTCAAGAAAAACATTTAAATAAGAATTTACTCCAAGATGTTCTTATACTTACTCTCACGGTTAACAGTACTCGAAAGAAGTGCACTATTAAGAGTATAATTAATACATACTTATACCTCGAAGGAATCAAACTTATATTGACTTAAAGACTTGCTCTAATGAAACTCAAAAATTTATCTGTTCTTGGTTTACAATTGATATATTATTGAAACAAATTTATTATGCCAAGTAATATTACTCTAGTGACAAGTATAAAAATTCAAGAATAATCGATTACTTTGATATAGAATAGTTTTCTTTCCGTGTAATAATAACTTATTTTTCACTGATTTATGTAGGAAATGTTGCTACAAAAGTTCATAATATACTCTTACAATATTGTAGTAGAATAGTCAACAAAAACCTGAACATGCTCCAAACATAAAATAGTAAATAATATTACAAATTTTAGTGGCATCTTCTAAAATACTTCATGACTATAACCACACTTTGTAGTACAAATTTGAACATCGAAATTGAGCCAGTCATTCTTTCCTTTAGTTTATGTTGCAAATAACCTAATAATTTGTAGTTTAATTTTACTACAATTTCTTCTTGAAATTTACTACAATTTGTTGTTGTCTCCTATTTGTATCGTAATTTGTAGTAAAAGTCCATACAATTGTAATATTTATGACAACTTTTTTTCTGTGTGCAATGCTCTTAGTAGGGTTAGAATTAATCAAACGTCTTTGCAAACATTTTAAACAATATGAATTATTATAGTGTATCAGTGTCGCAAAAATACTGAGGTATTTGAGAGATCTTAAATATTATTAAAAATACATAGATATACATTATTGACTAAAATTATTTCAATATAGAACCAATCAAGCTGTTACCGCCGTCATGTAATATTCATGTACCAAACTTGAAAGTTCCATGTAAAACTGTATACAAAATTAAAAAAAAATTATTCTTATCTTAAATTGAAGACTAGTGTCCAGCCAGCGCAACCATATACTAAGAATATAATCTTTCCCAATGAGTAGGCGCAAATGCAAACGATTACAAAAATTTGCCATGCACTAATTTATTTATTTTATTTACGATTAATTGTGAATGGAATGCAAAAATCACATTCTTTCCGCGGGTCTTCTTTCCCCCGACTAGACAGTGCACTACGTTATAAATATTTTCGTAACTTCAGTGTTCCTGAAATCCACCGTATTGTTGGTAATAGAATCTACTTCTGTTCGGTTGATCATGAATTTTATTACATGTATTGTATAGCTCTCCCAACTAGTACTTAAAAATTATCTGAAATAATTCCTCCTTTAAATCATTGTTATCAATTAGCCAACTTTATTATTAATTTAATTGTTTTACGTAATATAAGCGTATCCAATAAAGATTTAAAAAATATTAATTAAAAAATAAATAATCTATGTAGTAAGTACCTACTAACAGAATGCTAACAAACGTTACTTGCTTACCCGAGCATTTAGATCTCTTCTACAATAGGAAAGAAAACGATCCTCTGCTGATGTTATGCAGTTTTATAATAAATTAATAGAGATCCTATTCGAAGAATTATTGTAATTATTATATAAAAAATAATACATGTTAAAATATTACATATTCTCATATTCTCAACTTTATGGAAATACTTAGTAATTTTACGAAAATCAAAATTGAAACTTGGAATACTCTGAACAGTAAGAAGATATTTTAGCAAGGACTTTTAAAAGATCACACTGGTATGCTATTTTCATAGATATTTTTGACAAAAAATTCATAACCCCACATTTGATCCCTGAAGCGGTTGTATTTTATCATTTACCGGAAATCAGCAACTATGAAACTGGACTGTTTTGGCGTCTCGGCGGGAAAAAATTAATGAATTAGGTTATTTTTGTGAGGGCATTTAAAAGCAATAGTTTATGCGCATCCAGTAACCGATATTACAGAACTACAACAACGTGTGATTATTAGGTGTGAGGAAATAAGAAACAGACAATGTATTTTTTTAAAGAGTCAGGGAATCAATGAGAAATCACATAAACAGCTTCATTGAGATGAATGAAGACCATTTTTGGCACCTTCTGACAAATTAAGTTTCAAATAATAGTGATAGTTCCCTATATGAATACTCATATATGAAATTGTAAACTCTGACCAACTACTACTTTTAGTTATCTTCCCCCTCAAAAAGAAAACGCATTGATTAAGGATACAGCTGCGAGTAATGGATATTATGTAATTTTAATTAATAAAATTATTAGGAAACATGAATTTTAAAAAAATTCGTGGACCTTTTGAAATGAAAGAGAAAATCCAAAATTTGTATCGATTCCATTCGATCCTCGATTCACCCGTGGTATTGGTAGGATTTTTAAAGATATAGGTACAACAGTAGTTCGTTCATCGTGAAATAAACTACAAGTTTTAGGCAATCGAAAATACAAAATTGAAACAAACGAAAAGTCGTGGATTTACAAAATTAGCTGTAAGGACTGTTATCGAAAGTATATGGGACAAACTAGATGATCAATTCACACTAGATCCAAGGAGCATATCAAATACGGTAGAACAGATAAATTTAATGTCGCCCAACATGCGCTCCGGAACAACCATAAAATGGATGTTAGTCATTTAAAATTAGTTAAGAATGTAACAAATACCAGACATCTGGATGCATTTGATGCTTGGAAATCACAAAGTGTAAAAATAATGTGAATGATGAGAGCAAATCCCAAATAGCTCGCTTTATCTCCAGACAATGCCAACTTGATTGGTGAAACGCGCATCGAGTCAAATTTTGTGGAAAACTACATCAGTGTTAACTTTACATCAAAGGTTTCAACTCACTTCAGGACTCCCCGTAGGAAGAATTTTCGGACTCATACTTTCTTCATAGTTTCCCATGTAAAATCGCCCCCTGAAATATGGCAATGGAATTTCCGGACATCCTGTATTATTACTGTTATACGAAATGGCGGCGTTTTGCAAGAACACTAGACATTTTGCAAAAAAATGTTACAACGTATATAACGCGCTTTATATTAAATTGTCTAGACATGTCAGGTTTCGCCAATTGACAGGAAATACCAAATATAGATACCATGGTTATTTCTCGTAATGCTTTATCTAATTAACTCTATAAATGGATATGAAGTGATAATTAAGTAAATTTCTTATCATCTATACATAACATTTCCCTGTACATTTATTAAAATATTTAATTCAACCATCTCTTTATTAAGTATGCAAGGACGATTTTAACACTTTTTCTAAATTAAGTCCAAACTTCAGTCAGAGAAATTATAAATTATAATTAACTACAGTTGTTTTTTAATATACACCTAAGTATAATCGAGGTCTACCTAGAAGGTACAAAATTAATAGTTATTTCATTTGAAGCTAAATAAAGTTTTCATATTAATTGTTATTAAATTCTTGTTAATATTATGCCAAATGAATTAAAAATATGTTACTTGAAAATTATGAGTAAAAGTAAAAAAGTTTCATAACATTTGCACTATTACCAATCAATTGCACAAAAAAAATCTGCTTTACAGCGCTTATATGGCAGTTACAGTATATTATTAAAATTGCGAAAAGGCCATATAGAAGTCATGCTAAATAATTAATATTCTTTATGCCTACCGGTTTAATAATATATGCATTTTATCAAGTGTATCAGTTTCATTTGGCAATAATATTAGAATTATTATTATCGAAAAAGTTGTTTCTTATAGCAAGCAGTCTGTTTATGTAAAAACCTGTTTGGTGTTTACAAAGATTTCTCTAATGGACAGGAAGCCATTCTTCTATCTAAAGAATGTATTTTTTATTGATAGGACCTGTTACCAGTATCACCTCTTTATTTAATCTGTAATAGAAAGTTATTTTAAGAACACTTGTACCTTTCTTATCGGAAAAGTATATTTTATGGAAACTGTATCTTGGAATAACAAATGTAGTAAAAATATTTAACCAGTAAACATGTTTTCAGAAATATGAAATAGAAACTGGTTAAAATTTAAAAAGACTTCCCGTTAAAGTGCGAAATAGTACAAACTTGAAATTTTTAACAAACATTTTTCGTTAGGAAATATTAAATATTTTTATTTTTTGGTATTTGTAACTAGGTTTAATTTTAACGGTTGTTTTTGTTATTATGTAAAAATTTAAATTAGACATGTTTTATTATTATTATTTTTAATTAGTAATACAAAATAAAATGGTTATGAAATATTTGCCATTAAGCCACATTCTGTTGATCAAAATTTGCACATCGATCCAAAATGGATTTACAATTTTTTAAAATTCAGACATGAATAAGTGCACTAGACTGGGCCAATTTCCATAGTAATTCAGTAGCGTCACCGTGTATGTAAGTAACCGACATTTTACTTGTTTCGGTTACAGCGCACTTATTTGATTATAACATTTGTAAATGTTACGTAGTGTTTAGAAAAATTTTTACTTTTTACCTGTCCTGTACAGACGACAAACGTTCAGAGAGAACACATTAAAACATTTGCATAGGCAACACAATTATATTTTCTCCCGTCTACTTCGTTGTGTAAACACATTTGTGTAATGCGAAAATGATCGTTCAACCTCAACGGCGGAGGTGATATTTGCAAACTTAAAGAAAAAGTTGTAAATTTTCAACTGAACGATTAGTATCCCATAATTTACCTTCCCTGGATTTTTTCTGTAAAATTTCATTAAATCCTCTACTAATCCACGTACAGGGGACTTTTATCAATATTTATAATATCAAATAGTTCTAGGAAGTATGCTAGGTACACGGAAGAACTTTCTAATTTGTGAATGCTATTCAGTAGTACATTATAGTTGTTATAAATTACGTGTATATCATCCTCAATGTCTTGATTGTTTAATAATTGCTGACTCTCAGAGTTAGTCACCAGAATTTAACTGAGCACTAAAGATGTCACGCATTTAAATTAAGGCTAGAAATCGAATACGAATAATTCAAGTATTTGAATATTCGAGTATTCGAATACGAATTATTCTAATGGGAAATTATTCGATTATTCGACATATTCGAATACTCGTATATTCGAATATTGGAATACTTGAATATATTCGTATATTCGAATACTCGAATACTCCGAATATTCGAATACTCTAATATATTCGGAGTATTCGAATATTCGATTATATTTGAGTAAATTTGAATATTAAAATATATTATTAAATTATGTACGAATAGGTATGCAGTATGCATCCAACCAAAGTAGGTAGATAGTAGGTATAGGTAGGTACCTATTCTAAAATCCAAATATATAAATAGACCACATTAGTGGCACGTTTTACTCCCAGTCAAACTATTCCATCTCTTTCTCGCCTCGACCTTATTCTTACTGTACTAAGGCAGGGGTTAAAATTAAATTTTAAATTTTAGAAAACATGTAAATATTTAACTATTGACTTTTCATATATTTATTTTACCTTCAAAATCTGCGTCTTTTTTAAAAACATTCTAATTTTAGAGCACTTTATTTTTTTCGAAAAGGAAAAATAGTTATGACACAGAAGTATAATAAACTAGCTCTGTTTTCGATTTATTTAAGCTTCAATAGTTAAATATGAACAATAGCGCCTCAATCCTAAAATAAAATACTAACTAAATAATTCTGACCCTTAAAGCACATGTACAGGAGACATACCCTATTGTGGGTATGGAAAGCAAATCAAATTGCCTGCTTAGTAGATTACGTCATGACTATTATTGTGGTCTATCCAACCAAATACTCAAATAGATTATTCACTATTCACTAGTATTCAGTGTTATACCTATTAATAATGTATATTCGAGGATCCGGATTATTCAGATACCTATTCGAATAATTTGGATTATTCGAGTATTCGAATATTCGAATTATTCGAATAGGTATTCCAATAATTCTAACTATTCGAATATCCGAATATTCGAATATCCGAATAATTCGATTACCTATTCGAATAATCCGAATATTAGAATATCCGAATAGTTCGAATATTCGAATATTTTTTCAAACAAATATTCGAATACTAAAATCTGGAAAATTCTCAGCCTTAATTTAAATACATGTGATAATAGAAAACTGCATCCAACCTCTAAGTAACTTCTGTGGTGTTTATTTATTAACCATTACATTTTAAGTCATCAACTTTCGATAAATGTTTACAAATATAGTCCGCAAACTGCAATGGCTTCTTTTTGCCTAACATTGTAACTGTTATTAATATTGATTATAATTAACTCGACGCACGACGTACCGATTGTGAAGGGAGACTGCCTACCTGCTTGATGCAGGAGGTTCGTTGTGTGACTTATCGTTGAGGTCACCTAAATGCGTTATTTAAATATTTAATAAATTTTGAATATTTAGCAAACAGTTTCATTTGATATCATACCATTGTTAAATAATTGAACTTTTTCAACATTTGTGTCGAGAATTTAATGACAAAATAATGGTTTTTAACTATTATTGAAAAATCAAAAGTAAATTTTTTGGAAAGTTTCTCTCTTTCCAACTTTAAATACCTTAAGATAAATCTTGTGCTTTATGTTTAAACACAAATTTTAATTGTGTATTTTTGTAAAATTGAGACATGTATGCCCTAAAAGTCCTAGATGGTACATTTTTGTAGGGTTTATTTTCAAGCTGACACCACTGACATACTGCTAACAGTGAGAAAGGCAAAATCAGGTTTAAACTAATGTACTTCAATGCCCAATCAAAATGTGAACACAGAATCAAGTTATCTTATTTGTTTCCTGAAATCTGATGTTATAGATTCAATAACTTTGTAATTATTTGACACAGCCTTGCCAAAATTGACAATTGTAGATTTTCAAATACGTTCTCAGAAATTATGCAACTTGTTTCATTCTCTAGATGTGCTAGTCAACCTTTTTTTATACAGATGGTGTATTGAATTTTTTCATAATCACTCTTATCCCTGTGCGTACTATATATCACTCAGCAGTTTAGACAGCTTGAAATTCGAAACAATTCAGTTTGTCAATTTTAGCTATGGCATATCAAGAATAACAAACCATTTCATGTTTCTGATGATATGTTTGAAATCCACGGCCCTAATTATAACCGACTACCAATTTTAGAAAGAGTTTCAAATAACTACGAAGTAACTCATTTCATAAAATCAAATTTTTCAGGATATTTCAGGAACGAACTTAAGAGGGCTAATCGAACCAGTGTTTGTAAGGTAATTTTTCAAAATTTATTTCTTCCATACGGTTTGGTCAAATTACACCAAATTTGGAGGATCAGTAGTTGAAAGTGTACTAGAGGGTACATGTATATCTATTTTAATTAATTTTCACTTTATGTAGGGAAAATTTATACTGTAAATATAAGTGAAATTTGGACGTGATTAGCTCCTGAATTATGATAGCAATCGGTAAAATTCGAGGTAAAATTCATACATGTCGTCTAGAATGAATCTTCATAATTATGCTCAGCAAGTTTCAAACTTTTATTCCGTACTATTTGGTTAAAAAAGAATTTTCTAAATAAGTATCTTTGTCACTAAAAATGGAGCAAGGAAGTGTTACCTCTATCGGGAATCGCACCTCAATGAAGTTGGTGAAGAAAACGTCCAGTGAAGGTATAGTCAAGTGCAAAATTATTCAGCGGCGCGTGTATAAAAACTTTCTAGAGAAGTGACACAGCTATCCGAAGCTTTCTCCGACTAGGCCCCTTAAATCTGTTCCACATATTGTTTCGGTAATAAATATGTAACTTTTGTCAAATTTAATCAACCTTGCATTTTTACCGTTTCCATGGAGGTCGTTTTGAAAGATTGTTTTTAATGTCAATAGGTGCACATGACAACATTGATATTTAATACTGTGTTTTAAATATTATGATATTTTAGGGTCCTGAATAAATAGCAGTTAATAATAAAAATGTAAATAAAATTATGTGTCAACTTTATGAAATAAACATCCAGATTATAAACATATCTTACAGTACGTACAAATCAGAATATTATAATTTCTCAGCTTTTAATTAGAATCATTTCAAATCCTTGCAAAATCATATTGAAGGAGATTTTTTAAACGAGCTAAATAACCGAGGTTACATTATTTCATTGTTGCATTTAATTTGTAGTATAATATTCCTTGATTTAATTTGTTTAATTTTAAGGAAATTAAATCAGGCCAAATTATTTATTACAGCGCGCAGCGTAGAACTGTACATGGTGATTTGAAAATACACCGAAAATATTTTATGGAAAATTCTCCACATCGAGTAAGAAAAACAGGTTCCTTAATCGCAAGATATGCACTTGTTAAGGAGACGTTTGCTTTTAATGGGGTGGATGGAATACATGTATTTATTTTTAACAAAAATTTTCTGAAAATTTGTGACTTAAAAATGTTGGTACAATGAAAGACTCCTTTTCATACATACTTAAGCACCATTAAACACCACAGTTAATACTTCCCCATGTATTACTACAGTACCATTGTGTGGGAGGCCGTTACACATTTGAAGACAACGGACACACACTCAATATCCTAAGTATAGTGCGAGTAATTTCTCTAGATGAGCGACAAGTGTCACTAAACACCACAGTTAATACTTTCCTATGTATTACTACAATACCATTGTGTAGGAGGACGTTACACATTTGAAGACAACGGACATACACTCAATATCCAAGTATACTGGAAGTAATCTCTCGAGGTGAGCAGTAAGTGTCATTACTTCTGAGGCACGAGATGGTTATTAAAATATTATTTGATTACTAAACACTGGACAATTTCTGAAAGTCACGGACCGGCTTCCCAACCGACCTGTCTATCCTCCCATAAAAAAGCATAGTACACGCACAACGAAATCTACACCATGTTTATTCACTATTTAGTTTACCTGTAAACGTCGCAGTGTGTAGACGAAGCGAGGATAAAATAAACAGTAACAGCTATGTCGAATTTTCGTTCACATATTTGTCGCCAGTTGAACTATAGAAAATAGATTTTTCGTTCGTATTTGTCCCCAGTTAAATTGCAGGCATTTTTTCTCTATTTGATGACTTTTGGATCGATAGATCTGCAGTGCACTTGTGTGTAACAGAAAAATAAATGTTTTACTATAGTAACGACGTCAAACGTCATCTTATTGAATCTAAAGTTGATCGTGGTAATAAAGTACGAAACATATCAGGATGATTATTATTATCTCCTACCCCATGTGCCGGCCCTGCACTATCTACTGATTATACAATTATTCATAACTTAACTTTGTCTGATGATAAATACTAATTAGATTAACACACAACTCTGTCGATAATTTAGATAAACAACAAGTAGGAAAAATAAAGTTAAAACAAGTTCTCTTACGATTTCATTATTTTTAATGTGCATTTGAACATGATGGGCTGTCGTTTATTGTTAGCCTATTATTTATTTATAAACCTATCACATAATCTGTCAGTTAATAATATCTTATTGCAGATCTTACTGTTGCCATACTCTTGGTATTAGTTTCATTTCTTCAGCGCTAATTGTCATTAAGTAATGTTATGTTAAATCAAGCAGACAGAATTGATTAATATTTCAAGTTTAAGGCTTAAGAACACCACTTTATTTTTAATATTGCACCGCCACACGCGGCTGAACAAGAACTCTTGCATGCTATATGGTTTTTATTTGGAATCTGGCATCAATTAAAGCAATTTATTAGATTATTTTAAATGTATAAATGATATTGAAAAATTCGTGGTTAAGTTGTAAATGCTGGACAGGTTTTATTGTGTGAAATAACTGATGAGAATACCGACAGCTTAAACATGTATGCTCTTTCTAGGTTAAATCAACTCATAATCTTTTCTAGCAAATCCTTTAGTAAATCCGTTCAATTGATATTGTAACAACCAAATTAATAAAAGATTATAAACAAATACAAAACGTTGTCGGGTTTATATTGATAAGATATTTATTAATTCTAAAATACTCGTATTACAAAAAATATTACACCAGTTAAAACCCAATAAACATTTCCGAATTTTTCGAATTGTAATTTGGTCGCGTGACCAAATTACAGCCCGAAATTTTTATTGGGATATTACATATATATATATATATATATATATATATATATATATATATATATATATATATATATATATATATATATATATATATATATATATATATATATATATATATATATATATATATATGATATATGATATTGGCTATCTATCTATCATATATTGATAGGTATATATTCATATATATGTCGGGGTATTTACCCGCTGAGTAGATGTTTCCTTCATATCATATTTATATACATTAGTTTAGTCTACCTGTACTAGGGGTCGCCGCTCTCTATACTTGCTATGATACATGTCTCTATCCACCACAGATATATCTAGGATGTCGGTCGGATATAGCATTCAGACCATAGGAGAAGTTTCATACCTCTCACCACTATTCACTTCATCATAGTTAGTATATACATATATATATATATATCTTTTCGTTTTCCGGGTATAACCGTATGGCATACTGATAGAGAACAAATAAGTTCGAAATCGATCTATGTCTGGTTAGGAATTGACAAATGATATTGGCTATTGAACCTGAAGATGGCAGTGATTCTGAAGGAAACGTGTATTCAATGCACGGTCGGGGCTATCCTACCTGCAGTGAGTAGTGTTTCACCTCAAAATGAAAAACAACATATTTAATCATATATATATATATATATATATATATATATATATATATATATATATATATATATATATATATATATATGTATGTATATATGTTAAATGTAAGAAACTGGTTATCCCTCGTTTCTAAATAATTACAGACTCATCGCCATTTTGTGCAATTTTGCAAAAGCTCTTAAAATAGTTTAATAGTTTTATATAATTGCTCTCATCATGGCTTTATGGTAAAATTATCAACAATAACAAATCTTGCACGTATTACCCAGTTTATATTCAATATCCTGGATGCAAGAGAACATGAATAACAGGAAATCAACAAAAAAATTGTGAAACATGTCAATTGTTTGGAGATAAAAATGTAATACTTGAAAACCTATTCATCCCTCACCACACGTCCACCCTCAAGTAATTCCAATGTCAAAGGGACATATTTTATGAAGTCTGTCTCTACATAACTTGTATTTTTTACTTTTATCATTCATTATTTTAGGTTCGGGAAATAAAAATAAATGAAGCAGTTTAAATTATCGTATATATTGTTCAAAATGACCTCCACCGACTTCCATACAGTAGTATAATCTGTCTTGAAATTCTGTACAAACATTTCTGAACACATCTGGAGTCAAAACGGCATTCTCGAACAATTCTTACTCGTAACATTTTCCAGAGTTGCTGATTTTGTTGCAAATACCTTCGATTTCAAATTTCCCCACAGAAATAAATCCAAGGGAGTTAAATCGGGTGACCTAGCGGGCCACTCTACAGGACCTCTTCCTCCAATCCATCGCTCAGGAAACCGATTATCCAAAAATTGACAGACTGCTATAGCAAAATGTGGGGGTGCGCCATCCTGTTGAAAAAACAGTTCACCCTCTAAAAGATTATCGTCTTCTTCGAGGATTTGGGTAATCATTGGATCGATGTTATTTTCCAACAGATCAAGGTACCTTTCGCCATTTAAATTATCAGGAATAAAAAAGGGCCCGACAATGTGATCCCCTAAGATGTCCAGTCCTAACATTTAACTTCTGAGGCCTTTGGCTATGAGTTTCCATGAACAAATGTGATTGATTTCACTCTAATACCTACAATTGTGCCTGTTTACCTCCCCATTTAACTAAAATGTCGATTCATCAGAAAAACACGTATTCTACAGTAGATTAGCATTACCGTTTTAATTGTTCACTAAAATCTCACAGAATTCAAGCCGACGATCGGGATCATCTTCGTTTAATTCGTGTACCAATTTAAATTTTTATGGATGAAATTTGTGGGCCTTTACAATTCGATGAACACTGCTTCGTGATACACCGGAAGCCTCAGCTACTTTCCTGATCGATTGAGTATTATCCATCTGCAAATGACTCAGAACTGCCACTTCGACTGCTTCATTCCTAATCGGCCGCTGAGGTTCATGCTTTTTGTTTCTTACAGAACCTGTTTCCATAAATTTTGTCAATTATTGTAAAACATACTGAGAACCAACCCTTCTATCTGGTGATTTCTATTGAATAGGCGCTCCGTGGCTCTAGCACAATTATCGTTTTTAAAATAAATGCTGACAATTTCTATTCTCTCCTGAAGGATATAAATTATTTTGAGAACTCACCTTCGTAAAATGTATCTCAATTTAAAATTGGTTGTGAACAAAATTAATGTTCAAGGACTATCAAATACTTATGAGTCTTTTATTATTCTAAAACTAAACGGACAAGGAAAGTGTTTTTTTGTCAAAAAAACTCGTGTTGATTTGAGAGAACTAAAAAATGTAGTTTTTTTATAAATTCCAGTACCCAGTACAGTTTATTTTAGATTTTTTAAACGATTTCGATTGTGTGAATCATCAAAAATAAAATTATTTTCCTTAGCGATTCGATAAAAGTTAAAAAAAAATACAGTTATGTAGGGAATTGAAAGACCCTTCAAAAAGTTTTATCACTCGACCCCCCTTGCCATTTGAATTTTTGAGAGGGTGGCCATGAAGGGGAAAGGGATGATGACAGATATACAAGTATTACATGAAAATATGTCCCCCTTGGAAACAAGGTTGACGTGTTTCACCAATTTTCCAAAAAAATTTGTATCTCCAAAGTTATTCAGGGTGCCTACTTTTGGTTGGGACACCCTATATATATGTAAATATATATATATATATATATATATATATATATATATATATATATATATATATATATATATATATATATATATATATATATATATATATATATATATATATATATATATATATATGTATATATACAATTTAGGGTGGGTCAAAAAAACAGACTATTTTTTTTATTTTTATACTATGAAAAATCGGTTGCTAGACACCTCTAAAAAATTCTCACCAAATATGAGCTCTTAATTTTGATAGAAAGGTTCTCCGCTTTACAGTTTTCCATTTTTTCCTCTATATTAGAAACGAAAATTCATATCTCTCTATCAACTGTTCGTTAAAAAATATCTCTCCTCATATTCTTGTAGGAAATGGAACGCTCTACAAAAAAGGGTCTCTTAGAAATTTTTCGTAAACCTCACCGTTTAAAAAGATATCATAGGTTGAAGTTTGATTATTTTGAATCAAATTTCTGTTTTGCTTATGAATTTTATAACTCGTTAACAAACAATTTTTATGAAATGCGCTATTCAAAGTTTTGTAGGAAATTAACTGCTCTACAAAAATGGTCTCTTATGATTTGTTGATTAAATTAAGCGTTTAAAAGAGTATTCATCGTCAAACTTCAATGCACGCCAATTTTAACAATTTTTGATTAATAATTCGGAAAATTTCAATTCAAATCTATGAGTTTCAGGGAAATTTATACAAATTTGAGTTTCTATGAACAGAAAAATGTTTTAAACTATTTTTCTAGTTTTTTTTTTTAGTCGTAAGCATGTTTAGTTACATCTAAAAAAAATTAGTGCATTATTTCTGACTGAGAGTCAATGATTCATTAAATCGTAAAAAAATAACGTTCTTGTTAAAAATTTATAATGAAAAATATTAATGTTAAAGAGAGAAAATGTTCAAGTGGTTATTAAAAAGTTTTTTTATTTAATAAGTGAGTTATAAAATTTTAAACATTTATAAAATATTCGTACTCCTTCTACTGTAAAAAATTTTCTTTATTGCAGTTCGGGGTATTTTTGGATGTTCTTTTACAATTTGCAATAAAAATTGAAATTGCTCTTCATCTTTTGTCAAGCATTGATTATATTCAGTTACTAATGCGACTGCTCGCTCTGCTGCATCATTAACAACTTTTTAATTGTTCAAAGTATTCTTTATTTTTATTATAATTGTCATTAGTAGGCCATAATTCAATGTTTATATCAAGAAAATCATACGGTAATCGAAGATTTTAAAGAGATTCAAAGACTTTTTAGAGACAAAGTCATTCAATTTTTTTTGCGTAAATCAAAACATCGAATCAATCCGATATATCGTATGGCAAACATCGAGTACATTCGATATATCGATGTTAAATGAACACCCTACAATAATCCCTAAGAACGAAAAATTTTTGTATACTTTGATGGAAAAAAAATTTGAAATACGTTTGTAACCACACTTTCAAAAAAAAAATAACACGATCGGGATTTTAAATTATTAAATATAAAATTTATAAAAATATCAGAATAAAAGTTTCAAATGAATTTTCGAACAAAGAAATTCTTTATCATAGTTACTTTTACGATAGGAACTCAAATTTGTATAAATTTCCTGAAACTCATAGACTGAATTGAAATTTTCCGAATTAATAATCAAAAATTGTTAAAATTGGCGTGCATTGAAGTTTGACGATGAATATCTTTTAAACGCTTAATTTAATCGACAAATCATAAGAGACCATTTTTGTAGAGCAGTTAATTTCCTCCAAAACTATGAATTGCGCATTTCATCAAAAATTTTTTGTTTACGAGTTATAAAATTCATAAGCAAAACAGAAATTTGACTCAACATAACCAAACTTCAACCTTTGATATCTTTTAAACGGTGAGGTTTATGAAAAAATTCTAAGAGACCTTTTTTGTAGAGCGTTCCATTTCCTACAAGAATATGAGGAGAGATATTTTTTAACGAACAGTTGATAGAGAGATATGAATTTTCGTTTCTAATACTGAGGAAAAAATGGAAAACTGTAAAGCGGAGAACCTTTCTATCAAAATTAAGAGCTCATATTTGGTGAGAATTTTCTAGAGGTGTCTAGCAACCGATTTTTGAGAGTATAAAGTAAAAAAAATAGTCGGTTTTTTTGACCCACCCTAAATACATACAGGGTGTCCCAACCAAAAGTAGGCACCCTGAATAACTTTGGAGATAAAATTTTTTGAAAAATTGGTGAAACACGTCAACCTTGTTTCCAAGGGGGACATATTTTCATGTAATACTTGTATACCTGTCATCATCCCTCTACTCTACACGGCCCCCCCCCTCAAAAAATTCAAATGGCAAGGGGGGTCGAGTGATAAATCTTTTGAAAGGTCTTTCAATTCCCTACATAACTGGTATTGTATGTTTTTTTTAACTTTTATCGATTCGTTCTTAAGGAAAATAATTTTATTTTTGATGATTACACACAATCGAAATCGTTTAAAAAATCTAAAATACGGCACTGGTATTGGAATTTATAAAAAAACTATATTTTTTAGTGCTCTCAAATCAACACGAGTTTTTTCGACAAAAACACAAAAGTAAAAAAAAAAGCGGTTTTTTTGACCCACCTAAATTGTATATATATATATATATATATATATATATATATATATATATATATATATATATATATATATATATATATATATATATATATATATACTGATTTTCAGAAAGCAGTTGATCACATAGATCACTATTTATTGTTTTCAAAGTTGAAAGGCTTTGTTTTTTTAGATGCATTGGTTTTGTCATTTACATTCTACTTGTTTTCTAGAGAGCAATTTATAGTAAAATGTGGGGAGGGGTCTCAAAATCACATCGAAACATCGGGTGTTCCACAGGGGTACAACTTGGGATCCCTGCTGTTTTCGATTTCTATAAATAATATAATGACAATAATTAATTATCACCAGTTACTTTTTGCAGACGATCTTAACAGTTACATGAGTATTAGTACTCGCTATGATTGTTTGCAGTTACAAACATTCATTAGTAATGTTTTTATTTGCCGCACCAACAATTTCTTAAAATTAAATATTTCCAAATGCAAAATGATGATATTTACTCATAGGCGAAACTCCATACAATTTTATTATAACATTAACAACGTTTCTATAGAAGGTTGTTCTGAATTTAATAATATCAAAGTATTATTTGATTTTAAACTAACTTTCTATACTCATACACCCATCTAATGATTCAGCATATAAATTACTTAGTTATTTTGTTAGAGTTGTTTCTCAAATGTTGAAAGTTTAAAAATATCTCAAAAATTATTTATTATGTAAAAAAATAGTTCCCTAGTACTTAGGCTAGCTCCACGACTATATGTGCGTTAATAAAAAAGGCAAATCTAAATGTCAAAATGACGTAAGCTTCTACTTGAAAAACACACTTCATAGAAAACATTCACCTTTTTACATAAATTGCGTTACATAATATTTAAATAATACTAATTACAGTATTAGTTAACAACACTTAACAATTGTTTAAAAATATTCTATACAAATGCATTGTTTACCATGCGCATTGTCATTAACGTAAACATTTAGGTAAATTCTCTACTGCAATAACCACTATAAAAATGGATTTTTGTTATTGTAATATTTGGTAAGACGCGCTGATAAAGTTATTTAACTCGTACTGTACAAAAGTTGAAAGGATGCAGTTTTACAGTTCAATTAAAAAAGTAACTGGATATCTTATGTCATTGCATATTAATAATCGATGCATGCCGCACCCCATATTACATAAATAAATGTAAATGATCCCTAGGCTCATACAAATAACCTTAAGAATTTATATTATGTGAATTAAAAATATGCTAGAGAAGATTGTATAATATTGCGATAATAAAAAATTATACAGCACGTAAACCTCAGTCAAGAAAGCTATTTTCTATAGTAATAACTAAAATAATGAAACTAGTATAACGATTTTTGGACAAGCTCATCTACTATCGCCAACTAGTCGCAATAAGTATATGCGAATTCATTATTTATTTACTAAAAATTGCCAACTCCATCGCGATCGCGTATATCTATTCACTGCTTTATCATAATTAGACCTGGATCGCATCGATAAATGACGGGGAAGCCGGGGGTTGGCTTTAGGTGATGTGTCACCGCGGACAAGATGCATTGGTTTTTCTTGGACGACCAATTCTAACCCTTTCAGATGCCGATCCAGTATTTTGGTACCGTGAAATAATCCGAAATAATATTTTGAGATACACTGAATTCCGCAGCGACATCCCGGAAAAAAGTGTTGTCATAAATACTACTACAAGTGGATTGACTTTGACTATAATTTATGATACAAATAGGAGCAACAACAAATTGAAGTAAATTTCAAAAAGATATTGTAGTAAAATTGAACTACAAATTGTTAGGTTATTTGCGACACAAACTTATAAAAATTTGCAAAAAAAAGGGACTGGTTCAAGTTCGATGTCAAATTTGTACTATAAAGTGTGGTTTTAGTCAGTGAAGTATTGTAGAAGATGCTGCCAAAATTTGTAATAATATTTACTATTTTATGTTTGGAGCAAGTTCAGGTTTTTGCTGACTATTCTACTACAAATAACATCCTATGTACATACCAATCGGGTTTTCGTGGCAAACATTCGTGTGAAACGGCATTACAACTGGTGATTTCTACGTGGAAGGAGTCGTTGTATAAAGCAGGAGTTGGAATTTGCGCTGTTTTCGTAGATCTTAAGCGAGCCTTTGAAATAATCGACCGTAAAATACTACTATTGAAGCTAAAAAGATACGGATTTGATCACACCGTCTTAAGTTGGATTAAAAGTTATATAACTAATAGGTACCAAATAACAAAAATGAATGGGAATTTATCTAAGCAAATACTGAATAACTTTGGAGTCCCTCAAGGCAGTGTTCTTGGTCCCTTATTATTTATTCTCTATATAAATGACCTTTGGAATGTGCTGAGGAAATGTAAAATCCATGTATTTGCTGACGATACCCTTATCTATTATAAAAATACTAATTTTGAAGAGATGGTAGCTACTGTAAACTTAGAATCAAAGATTTTGACAGAAAAATTTAAAATCGATAAACTTAAGGTAAATGAATTGTAATCTAAATATATGTTTGTGGGTAATAATTATTTGTACAACAAATTTATCGGTTTAAATCTTGATATTCTAATAAATAATGAAAAAATTGAGCTTGTTCAGGAAATAAAATACTTAGGTCTAGTAATTGACCGGAAATTGAAATTTAATAAGCACATTGAATACGAAAAAGAAATTGGCAAAAAGATAGGATTTTTCAATAGAGTTACTCCTTTTATATCAATGTCTACAAAGTTAAGTTTATAATACACTAATATTGCCTCATTTTCTCTATTGCAGTTCAGTGTTATATGTAAGTTGTACACATTTTAGTAGGTTGCAGGTTCTTCAAAATAAAGCAATGCGAGTAATATTAAGATGCAACAGGTTCTCAAGTAGTCAAATGAGGCTAGATAAATTAAACTGGCTTAACATTCAACAATTTCTTTACTTCCAAACTATGACTTTTATTTTTAAGATGATTAATAATATTTTACCGGACTATCTAGTACGACAGTATTGCCAGTTACTGAAGTACACCTACGTAATACTCGTACGGTAATTACAAATAATTTTTATGCAAAAAGAACAACTAAGAGTAGTACTAGGAAAAGTTTGTTCCACAAGGAAATTGTACAGTTCGATCTTTTCCTCATGAAATTAAGGCCAGTAAAACTGTTCAACAATTTAAATCTCAACTTTTATACTTAAAGAAAAATACTGCTTAGTAACCTACGAGTAGTTAAGTTGTTCTCAATGCAATTTTTGTTTAGTTAAGTTATTTTCAATGCTATTTTTATCTACTATTGTATCTTTTTTGTGTTATTATATTATTCTGTCTTGTTGAAACCATATGTCTACTATGTCACTATGTGTATTAATTGCATTTACTGTCTTCTTTAGATAAATAAATGAATTTATTATTATTATTATTATATTAATATTGTAAGAGTATTTTGTGAACTTTTGTAGCAACTTTTCCTTCATAAATCAGTAAAAAATTTAGTTGTTATAACCGTTACGTACAATAGTAGTATACTTAACATGTCATAAATGGCAAGCTAGGAGCACAGAATTCGGAAACAAATTCTGTGCTAGGGGTTCTTTAACTACTAAGAAGTCATCGGACATCAACAATTAATTAATGTATTATGAAGAGTATATTGGTAAGTAGTGTATTGCGACGTGACCATTGATGAACGACTAAATGCAGATATCCATTGCAAACGTTGCCACATTTCTGTATAGAAAGTGCAGGAAATTCAAATTTATATACTCTTGAATAAATAACTTCTTTTAAGTAATTAGCAACGGATTGTGGTTACAAACATCAATATAAATTATTTAGGCATACTAAAGAAGAAATAAAAAGGTCATTCTGAATACTTGTGAATACTTCTTTATTTCATTCAGTAATTTTTAATTTTTTTTAAACTGACTTTTTCCATAAACCTTGGTAGTAAATATAGGTAGATAGTTAAATAAAACACCAATATTTGAAAATAAATGTTAGAATTGACTATTATATTTTATCATTTTAACTATAAATTTATATAAATACAAAACGATATAAAAACTCAAAATCGACCATATATATAAAAATAATGTATTTTAATTTTAAGATAAATTAAAGCAAAGGCCAGAATTTAAACCAATGCTTAATGCAATTCTCTGTATAATTCATTATGTACTTGTTTTATAGATTTAATTTCTAAATCATTTGGCTTCTTAAAAGTACATTTTTTTTAGCCTTCTGTTTTTTTGTGGAATGGAAACTTAATTGTTTTTTTTTATTTTTCTTGTTTGGTGGCTCCAACGATACATTTTTAGGTAATACATTTATTGGTATATCTCTTTTTCAATTAATTCTAATTGCATTTTTAGCCTTCTCAGAGCTGTTAATGTATCAGAAATTGTATGTTCATTACCCTCTGCAAGAATAATGTGACACTTACTGGCCACAGTGTCTAAGATACGCAGAACTAATTTACTTTTAGTTGACTTGCTTTACTTTTTTGAACCATTTTCTCTTCATCTAAGTAACTGAAATGGTCTGTTAGTTGTTCAATATGTAGAGCCATTTCAGAAGCAGTTTTAAAATCATTTTTAAAGTGTGTGGCAGTATAGTGAATATGTTGACAAATAGTTGTTTGGTTTAAATTATCTCTACATTGACACCAAAATGAATGCACACAAATATTACAAAATTGGCACATAACTTTATAACAACTACTTTTAACTTATTCGATGGTATAAAGTTCACTAGAGTTTACACTTTTTATTGAAAATCTATTGTTATCAATGATATTAACTTCAAAATTTTTAACAAGTGAAAGTTTATGCCTATTCAAGATATCCTTTTCTTGGTTTATTGTTTTTCCCTTAGTGGACTTAACTATTCGTTCTACTACTTTGTCTTAATATAATTCACAACTGAATTGTCCAATCTCTGTACATGTTTACCAGCAAGATGAAAGTACTTTATTATTTTGTGCATGGATTCTAAACACATTGTGGTATTAATACCACATCCTTTTCGGAAACAATATACCCATGTTTTTGTGTTTTTGTGAGTAACTTTGTTCAAAATAATTCACAAAATCCTCCAGATCACTATCCTCCCGAAAAGCAAATAATGACAATTTTTTTAACACGCTTTTATTAGCTTCACTTGTATGTTTGTTTGTTTGTAACCGACTCTTTGGACTCGATTTTGACCCACTTTAAACGGACAGATTTAATTCAAACTTTGTACACTTACGAAGAACCGGTAACAATACAATAATTTGATAAGTTTATATCATTATCCTGATCAGGATCGCCAGAATTAAATAATTTCCTTTCCTCACGTATCCTCTGCGTGAGAGCAAGTGGTTTATTACTGTTAGTACATTCCGTGATTCTCAGTTCGTTCGATGGCCGAGCGGGCTAAGGCACAAGTCTTAGTCGACGCGAAACGACGGACTCCTCGGGCGTGAGTTCAAATCTCGTCTATGGCTGAAAAAAAAATTTTTTTTTCAGAAGTACCTGTTGGATCGTAATATGTTATAATATCAGCATCAATAAGCAATATAAATATAGTTTAAAAAAACTAAAAAACACGCTTTCATAGCACATCAAACTAAAAAGTGAAAAATAAATATAGTTTAAAAAAAACTAAAAAACACGCTTTTAAAGCACATCAAACTAAAAAGTGAAAAATAATTATTAATATAAACTGAAAACAATAATGAACGAAAAATACTAGTATTATTGTGAAAAAAAGCATGGGGCGCTTTGTGCCATATTTTTCGTATATCGAGCAACCCGCTTTTTTCACAATTCTAGTATTTTTCGTTCATTATTGTTTTTCAGTTTATATTAATAATTTATTTTTCACTTTTTAGTTTGATGTCTTTAAAAGCGTGTTTTTTGTTTTTTAAACTATATTTAGTAAAATTCGAACATGGATAAGTGCATTAGACTGGGCCAAATCCGTAGCAATTCAAATTTTAATTGTATATTTTTGTAAAATTGAGATATGTATGCCCTAAAAGTCCTAGATGGTTCATTTTTGTAGGGTTTATTTTCAAGCTGACACTACTGACATATTACTAACGGTGAGAGAGGCAAAGTCAGGTTTAAACTGATGTACTTCAATGTCCAATCAATATGTGAACACAGAATCAAGTTATTTATTTCCTGAAATCTGATGTTATAGATTCAGTAACTTCGTAATTTTTGACACAGCCTTGCCAAAATTGACATCGTAGATTTCAAATATGTTCTTAGAAATTATGCAAAGATGTGCTAGTTAACCTTTTTTTATACGGACGGTATATTGAATTTTTTCATAATCACTCTTGCCCCTGTGCGTTATCACTTCAGCAGTTTAAACAGCTTGAAATTCGAAACAATTCAGTTTGTCAATTTTAGCTATGGCATATCAATAATAACAAACCAATTAATTTTTCTGATGATATGTTTGAAATCTACGGCCCTAATTATAACCGACTACCAATTTTGGAAAGATTGTCAAATAACTACGAAGTTACTCATTATTTCATAATACAAAATTTTCAGGATATTTCAGGAACCAACTTAAATCTGTTTCCACATATTGATTCGGTAATAAACATGAACTTTTAATTCAACCAACCTTGCATTTTTACTGTTTCCATGGAGGTTGTTTTGATAGATTGTTTTTAATGTTTATAAGTGCATATGACAACATTGATAATATTTAATATTAAGTGTTTTAAATATTATGAGAGGTTTCAGAGAGGCCCTGAATAAATAGCAGTTAATAATAAAAATGTAAATAAAACTATAATGTGTCAACTTTATGAAATAAACATCCAGATTATAACCATATCTTACAATACGTACAAATCAGAATATTATAATTTCTCAGCTTTTAATTAGAATCATTTCAAATCCTTGCAAGATCATATTGAAGGAGATTTTTGAAACGAGCTAAATAACCGAGGTTACATTATTTCATTGTTGCATTTAATTTGCAGTATAATATTCCTTGAGTTTAATTTGTTTAATTTTAAGGAAATTAAATCAGGCCAAATTATTTATTGCTGCGCGCAGCGGTTAGACTGTACAGAGTGATTCGAAAATACACCGAATATTTTTGTGGAAAATCGTCCACATCAAGTAAGAAAAACAGTTCCCTTAAACGCAATTCCAGATATGCACTGTTAAGGAGACGTTTGTTTTTAATGTGGTGGATGGAATACATGTTATTATTTTTACCAAAAATTTTCTGAAAATTTGTGATTTAAAAATGGTACAGTGAAAGACTACTTTTCATACATACTTAAGCATCATTAAACACCACAGTTAATACTTCCCCATGTATTACTACAGTACAAGTGTGTGGGAGGAGGTTACACATTTAAAGACAATGGACACACACTCAGTATCCAGTATAGTGCGAGTAATTTCTAGAGATGAGCGGTAAGTGTCATAAAACACCACAGTTAATACTTTCCCATGTATTACTACAATATCATTGTGTGGGAATAGGTTACACATTTGAAGACAACGGACATACACTCAATATCCAAGTATACTGGAAGTAATTTCTCGAGATGAGCAGTAAGTGTCATTACTTCTGGGGCACGAGATGGGTATTAAAATATTATTTGATCACTAAACACTGGACAATTTCCGTGAGTGACGGAGCGGTTTCCCAACCGGCCTGTCTGAGCTCCCATAGAAAAGGATAGTACAGGCACAGGAAATCTAGACCATGTTTATTCACTATTTAGTTTACCTGTAAACGTCGCAGTGTGTAGACGAAGCGAGGATAAAATAAATAGTAACAGCTATGTCGAATTTTCGTTCATATTTGTCGCCAGTTGTACTATAGAAAATTGATTTTTCGTTCGTATTTGTCTGCAGTTAAATTACAGAAATTTTTTTCCTTAGTGGACTTAACTATTCGTTCTACTACTTTGTCTTTAATATAATTCACAACTAATAGCCTTTGTCCAATCTCTGTACATGTTTATCATCAAGATGAAAATACTTAATTGTTTTGTTCATGGATTCTAAACTGTGATATTAATACTACATCCTTTTCGGAAACAATATGCCCATGTTTTTGTGTTTTGTGAATAATTTTGTTCAAAATAATTCACAAAATCCTCTAGATCACTATTTTCACGAAAAGCAAGTAATGACTTCTGGTAAAGATGAGTAAATTCATTTACAACCTCAGTGGTCTGCAAAAGTTTCAGTGTTTTATAGACATATTTCTTCTTATCTATCTTTAATTTTCGACATATTTTTCTGCCATGCTGTATCGACATGCTACTAGCAATTTAAGTGATGTCGTAGGATTCCCATAACTCATATCCAGGCATTATAAAAAAATTGGTGCCATGTCTGATATAAAAACATTAGGTGACAGTTTTCCTACATTATTCCTAACCAATGAAAGAAAAAGTATTTGAACTTGGGTATCCTCTTTCCATTGGTAAACATACATGCACCTGGAAAACCTTGTCCATACTCATCCGGCACCATAAGGGTTGTCATTTCGAAATTATATGGATTTAGGCCATGAGTACTATCCATCGTTACAATATTATGACCAAAAAAAAATACCTGGCATTTATTCATTATTATTAAATAAAAATCTTCTTTGTTCAAAACGCTGTTCAATTCATTTTGCCCCTTATAAAATACTATCATATTATCTTCTAATTTAGTCTGCTCTTCTACCCACATGTCAACACTAATAACTCCTCATTATGATGGTTTCCTTCTTCTAATTTTAAGTTAAATGCACTCTTAATATTACTCATGTCTTTACGTGTTACTAAATCAATCCATTTCAAGGAGCTAACATCTATATTATCTCGTATTTGTCTTAAGGTCTTAACAATAATTGCACATATAAACATATCAAATTTATAACCTAATAATCTATACCTACTTATTAACAGAAACTCCCATTTTGTAACTTTGATGCAATCTTTGTAAGGTTTTCTTGAGAAATACGAACATGTTGGACTTGCTTCTCGTGGCAATAGTGAAATTTATAGTAAATTACATTCAATTCAATTCCATTCCTATTTATTATAATTTGACTTATACAAGAGCTGCCTATTTTACATGTACCTTGACTTTTTTGTATTCGATGGCATTTTTCTCTAGGCGACTTTGACGAAAATTTCCTAAAAAATATTATATCGGTAAGTCTTAAAAATATATAAAAAATGAGTATTGCCAACATAACGGTTGTTATAATTATAGTATATCTTATCTTTAATCGATTGTCTGACATACTGAATGTTATCATTATTACAAATATTCTGCAACCAGGCATTGAATTCTAAAGAATGTTTTAAGTTACAATAATAAACTTTTACGTTAAATTAAGGATTATATATACCTTCCACGCATTGAAAATGGAGAGTTTCAGTCATCATATCCATATTATAAACAAATTCAAGATGAATTCTTCAGTCTGTTGTAAATTTAACAGATACATTACATCCTTCCAAACATTTACTTCCAAACTTATTGAACTCATAACTTATGAATATTTTTTCTTTTATTTTATGAACTCGATATCTATATGCTGATGGAGATTAGTCTGTGTAGAATAAATTTTCTCGCAAATATTGCACATTACAGCCATTGTCAGCAAAGGAAATTATGTTTTCAAATAATTTATTATTTGAGTTGACAGTTGACTACACGACGCAAGTCACATTGGAACTTGGATAAGCGATGTTGCCATATATGTCAGTGCATGCAATGGATTTCTGCATTTAGTCGCTCCTAACCATTGTGATCCCCTTTTCGTTTTACCAATATTCGTTGAAGTTCTTGTGAATTAACACCATAGGTGATACAACGCGCGATCTCTTGATGGAAAAACTGTAGTTCAGAATACGTTCTACGAGTTTCCGCACATTTGACATTCACAACTGACAGCAGTTAAATCAGTGTTGCCAGGTCTACTTATTTTTCAGTAGATCTACTAATTTGGCTTTTTATTGAAAAAAGAAAAAAAAAAAATTTTTACGGATTTCCGTTTCTGGTTTGTTTTTATTTAACTAAAAATCAATGTCAAGTTTGATTTTCGAATATCGATACTATACAATACATACCTGTACACATATCCTAGACGTTTACTTTATGGACGGTTTGAAAGCAGCATTAGGTATATTTTTTCGAACTGAACTTGAATCGTTTTAAATTCAAGTAAATAAACTGATAGTAATGAGCTTTATTAAAGAGTGAAATAAAGCTTACTACTATCAGTTTATTCACTTGAATCAGTTAAATCAGTTCGAAAAAATACACCTATTGTTGGACATTTGCATACCAACAATTATTTTAATAGAACCAAATTGTTACTCTGTTCATTTGCCAGAAGATATTTTTCGTCTGCATATTTATGATATGTACAAAAAAAAACAGTGAATTAATATTAACAGATTCTGATTAGAATGTTACGTTTTTCGACTTTTTATATAGGTGAGTTTTTTATTTTTATGCATTATATTCATGTTTTTATTATACTTACTGTGAGATTTACGTTTCCGTTGAGTAATGTAAGAATGTAAGTTATGTTCATCAGAATAAAAATTTATTTTATATATAAAGAATACTTTTGTAGCTTCTTTCAGTATTACACTGATGAAAATAAGATTGACCCACGTACACTGAGTTAAATACATCTGTCCACATCTCAACGTTGTTATTATTTAACGGAATCTATTCTTTTACATCCACCTCAGTTAATGAAACAAAAACTTCCTCCTCAATGTTTGCTGTTCTAAAAGTTATAAATAAAGATTCCCTGTAATGTTATGCAATATTAAAACATCTCGAAATGACTCAGTTCAGGCAATGCCCAACTTAAGTATTTAGGAGAGAAGTAACAAAATCGTCCATGGTTATTTATAAAAATCACCACTCATAACACTCACATTATAAATGTAACTTTAAAAAAATCACAGGGTTAGATTTGCTGAACTGGACCGGATTTAGGAATGAAATGAAATGTTACGTACGTTAATCCATAACAGAATAGCGACAACTTAATGGTAAACATATCTGATGGTGACTTATTTCATACGTGCGGCGCATAAAGTGCGTACGTCTAAATTAAAATTATTACTATATTCTGGAGCACATTTTCCTATCAATTATTTTGCAATGCCACACAATTTTTAGCGGAATTTCCCATTAGTCTTATTATTAAAATCCTTGCACTTTGTACAATGTTTATTAGAGTTCAACAAAGACCGCGTGGTAATTTTTTACACATTACAGTTGATGTCTCACTTAGACGTAAATCGGGAGAATAAAAAGCCAAACAATATTAATTGTTTATAACTACAACAATTTTACTGAAACGCTATTATGTGGCAATAAGTTACAAACTTTGATGAAAGCACCTACAATTTTCATCAAACAACGTTGTAGTAAAATAGTTAACGCGTTTTCTTTCCATGCTCGACTTGATTTCGACCAGCACGAATCATTTCAACTGCAGTTTTCTTTTCTTCGGGAGTTGACTTTCTCTGTGGTATATTGTAATTAAAAACAAACCTTATTTCGAGTTTACAATCAGAAATATACTGATGGTCTGATAATGATATCTTGACGACTAGATTCAAAAACACACTAATATTTCTCCAGCAATTGCAAAATACCTTTCTTGTTCGTAATTTTTTTTGAATTGTTTTGTCTGCCTAGTGGAGCAAAACGCATTTCGGAACATCTGTGCATATATTAAAATTTGTAAAATACTTAACTTTCTTGAAGCAGTTCTCATAATGATATCTATATTTGGAAAGAGAGAGAGTCACGTTACATACCATTTAAAAAAGGGAATTTAGTTCTTTATAAACTAACTCTTTTAGTGTTTTGATTTAAATTTATTCATTACTTACTTTATATTATAAATGTAAATCGTACTTGTAGATGCAGCTTTAAGAGTGAGTAACGATGATTTTCGGTATGTCATTCATTAATATTTCAGCAAATTCAAAGAACAAAATTCAACTATTATCTCGAACAATATAAACAACTTAGAGTTTCAATAAAACAACAGATCGATTTAGCTTATCAACAATATATTTCTAGTATAGAGACCTCAATATCCTCCGGTCCAAAACACTTCTAGTCCTTCATACAATCGAAAAGACCACAAACAAGAATACCTGGAAAAATGTCATATAAGGGTAAAAAATATGATAATCCTCAAGAAATTATAAACGTATTTGCCGAATTCTTTAGTTCAGTGTATAGTGCTCAAAGTAGCAGCACGCAAAATAATGATGTGAACCGATTCAACAACAATCTATCAGTATAAAAACCATTTCTATGTCAGAAATAAAGGACGCTATAAACAAATTAAATAATAAAATGACATCCGCTCCGGATCATATACCATCATTTCTGGTGAAAGATTGTGCTGATGCACTCTCCATACCATTATTCACCCTGTTTAACCTTTCCATTAAAACGTCAGTCTTTCCCAAAGTAGCAAAAGCTTTTCCAATCTTTAAAGCAGGCAATATGGCCTGTGTAAGCAACTATAGACAAATTCCTCTTCTGTGCAATGTTGTAGAGGTGCTAGAAATTATTTTATATAATCGAATATATTTGTCCACAAAGAACATATTATCGCCATGTCAGCATGGATTCATGTCTAACATATCTACTGTTACGAACGTAGTGTCTTTCAGTCAAACCGAGTCTAAAATCATAGACGAACAAGATCAAGTAGATACTTTGTATACGGACTTTACCAAAGCCTTCGACCGCATTGATCATCAGCTACTGCTACAAAAGCTGGAAAAGTTAAACTTTTTTTGATCATACCTAACAATTTGTATTTTACAACGGACATAAATCAACGACATACTTGGCACCATTTGGAGTACCACAAGGCTCCTATCTCGGACCCTTATTATTTCTGTTATTTATAGATAATCTGTGTCTTCAACTGCAATGCGATTTCCTGGTATTTGCAGATGATTTAAAAATTTTCAAGCGCATAAGTTCCGTAAATGATTGTATAAGACTTCAAAATAACCTCGACGCAGTCAACAATTAGTGTATTCTCAACAAAGTTGGCATCAATGCTACCAAATGTAATGTAGTAACTTACACAAAAAAGATAAATCATATTATCTACAACTACAGAATCAATGATATTGTCCTAGAACGCACAAATAAAATCAAAGATTTAGGCATGTATTTCGATCCTGAACTCAGCTTTGTCGAACATACGAACATTAAGTCTAAAAAAGCAATCAAAATGCTAGGCTTTATCATAAGAAATTGTAAATCATTTACTAATTCAACATGTCTAAAATTGTTATACTACTCTTACGTAAGATTAAAGATCGAGTATGGAAGCCTAATCTGGAATCCCTATTACCTTATCGACAAAAATACGCTAGAACAAGTTCAAAGAAAATTTCTAAAATTCTTATCTTTTAGAGCTACAGGTAATTATCCCGAGAGAGGGGTAGACAATAGGTATCTACTGGCTAGCATTAATTTTGAATTCGACGAATCTGTTCTATGCTAATTTTTCTCCATAAACTACTACATAATAAAATTGATTGTCCTCAAATTTTTTCACAAATTAATCTGCTGTTTCCTAGAGCGCATTCCTCGGCAAAATCCCACATTTTACAATATTCGAGCCAACATCAATGTGTTATTAAAATCACTTATATATTGTATGTGATATAATTTTAACAAAATAAGTCAATACTGTGATATAACCACTTGTATACAAAAAGAGCTATTGAAATATGCTAGACAAGCTTTTGAAATATAATCTTAATCTTTAGAATCAAAATCTTCTTTATACCTCTGCCTTTTTATTTTGTCTATTTACCTTCTTCAAAATACTCAAATATTACCTTACACGAATTAATCATAGTCTTATATTATTTGTCTGTCTTAATTATTATTATTGTTATTTCCTTCCATGTCAACTATATCTGAACTACTTTAATACCTAGTGAGATTAATGTTCACTATACGATTTACCATATTATATATCATGTAAGATACTTTTACTTTTACTATACTCAGCTTCAAATTTTGTATTTTTTTTATAGGAGCATTATGAATTCAAGTTTATTACCTTAGTTGATAAATTTATAGTTTTTGTATAGATTTAAGTATAATATTTTACGCATATTTTGTACTGAATCTTTGTCCTGTAAGTGGGGTTACCTGTTGGGCAAATAAAGCATATTATTATTATTATTATTATTATTATCACAAAGTTATATCCTGCTTTACATTAATTTTATCAGAGTAAATTTTAGTGTTTCTAGCTTTTATTAATGTTCACTTATATTAACATGTTAAACTCTCTTACATATTTAAACATAAATAAATAAGGATATCAACAAAATTTTTTTATCTTGCTTGTAAGTTAATTTATTTAATTTCAATTTAAACATCTATATCGACAAAAATGTTATTGCTTTGGAATTCTCATTCAAATTTAAAGAAACTCGTTTAGTAATTTAAATACTAATTGGGATCCTCGATGGTGTCAACATTTTTGTTGACGGGTTTTTGAATATTCTAACAGATCTTTTATTAATAGGTGCAAAAACAGAAAGGAGCAAGTCTAGATTGAAATTTTTTCAAGGTTAAGAAATAAAAAGAACTTTCTAATGGAATGGAAATTGACAGAATATAACAAAACTTAGACAATTTATTATTCAAACTGCTAAAAGCATTTTTTAATAAAACCAATGGGAAAAATAACTTTCAAAAATTACTATAAAGTAATTTTAGATCTTCCCGGCTAATATAATGTACAGTTACGGACAATAAAAAATGTGACAGCTCCTCTAGTGTAAAAGTGACTTTTTAAATGTATATCAATTTATGATGTAGCGTATTAATATTAATAGAATATTAATATTTGTGTGAGAAAACTGGTTTAAAATCCGGTTGGCGAACTTAGCAATATTGGTGAGTGGGATGAAAAAAAAAAAAAAAAAAAAAAAAAAAAAAAAAAAAAAAAAAAAAAAAAAAAAAAAAAAAAAAAAAAAAAAAAAAAACGGGGAAAAAAAAAAAAAAAAAAAAAAAAAAAAAAAAAAAAAAAAAAAAAAAAAAAAAAAAAAAAAAAAAAAAGAAAAAAAAAAGGGACCCACCCCCCCCCACAAAAACAAAAGAGGAGAGGCCCCCCCCCCCCCCCCAAAAAAGAAGCCACGCCGGGTGGCCCCCCCCCCCCCCGTGGGGCGGGTTTTCAAAAAAATTTTTTTAAAAAAAAAACCAACCAAAAAAAACAAATTATAAAAAAAACCCCCCCAAAAAGAAAGAGGAAGAAAAAAAAATCTTAAAAAACCAACACAAACAAAAAAAAAAAAAAAAAAAAAAAACACCTAAATTTTAAAAAAAAGGAAAAAAAAAAAAAAAAGGTGGAAAATTTTTTTAAACAACCCCCCTTTTTTAAAAAAAAAAAAAAAAAAAAAATTTTTCCCCAAAAAAAAGGGGGGGGGGGGCCCTTTTAAAGGGGCCCCCCCCAAAAAAGGCAAAAAAAAAAGGGGGACCCCCTTTTGGGGAAAAAAGGTTTTTTAAATGTATATCAATTTTGTTATTAATATTAATAGCATATTAATATTAATAATCTCAATACAAACAACTAAATTTTAGCAAAACTTTGTGATAAGGGTTGTCCCATTTTTATTATCTGCAATTGTACATGATTCAACATAGTAATTATTTTAATAAAATTAGTAGATACTTGTAGAAATTGTAAAAATTATGTTACGGTTTGAATTGGAAAAAAGAACTGTACCTATTGTTGCATGAATTTTTATACCTCCTTTATTTTGTTTTAATTTCTGCCTGTTAGAAAATAATTTAAGTTTCCAAGGTCTGAGTTGATGCTAAAATATTACAAGCGAGTAATGGGAACATGGGAGTGTCGTTTCAAATAAAATTCTTAAGTTAATATATAACTGGAAACTAGATAAATCTATAGATAATAACTGATCTAACTGTACAATAATAAAACGATTTTTTCTTTACTTACAAATAGGCAAGTGCTTATAATATGTGCATATAATGTGCGAAAAACTAACGCAAACATTACAGAAGATTAGAGATAATGTAATAAAGGTGATATGGAACGTAAGAACCATATTAGTGCAACAGCTAAATTATGAAAAGATCGGTGAAAGATCGATCCAGTCAATAACATTCAAAAACGCAAAGGATGCGCGGAATAGAAATCACTAGGAATTGCAATCAAAAATCGAAAAAGGAAAAGCAGTTGTACAACAATAATCGACACCGAATTTGTACTTGCATGGAGAAAAGGGAAAGCAACAAATTGCCCAGAATATTTTAAAGAATTTAATAATGATGGAACAAAAATAGGTTAAAATAGCAATATTTCCGTTTAGTTTTCATAACAAAAATTATTAAGAAACATAGAAGGTTACAGGGGAAGTACAGTACAACACAATATTTTTTTAAGACAACTGAAGGAGGGTCTAAAAAGTGTACATTATTTCTACTACTGATCCTACATGTAAAAATGTAAACTAGAATAGATGGATAACATCTTAAATAAAACTACTCAGGGTGTGAAAACAGTTTATCATGCCAACAGAAATAATTTTTTGTGATTGCATGGAGGTATTTTATATTGAAATTATGTCCAGCAGCAGTTAGTTTGTCTATTAGTCACGATTTTTATTTACGTATAGTTGTTACAGCAATTTTACATTGAATGTGGCCTTCGGGCGCATATTAGACTAAATCTCTTCCTCACTCATGAGGGAAAAAGTAAAATAACATTCCCAAGATTCTTCAGATAACTTTCACCTGATCGACAGTGATACGAGTATAAAAATGAAATTAAAGTAGAACTGTAGACTAAACTTCATATCTTGCAGATGACATGCATTTTTAAATACCAAAATGCTATTAATTGCATAAATTATTTTTATAAAGAAATTTAGTATATTTAATTGAAGTGAATAAATTCATCACACAACAAATTAACGAAGTAAACATAATCAAAGCAATGTTTCATACAGGGTGAATTTGAAATACAAGTAAATATTGGAAAATGCGCTGAGTTGTATAATCAAAAAGGCTCCCAATTATGTCTATCTTTTATCTAATATAAAGTTCGTTAGATTTTTTGAGGTGACTTCAGCGAATTGGGAGGTGGTTAACAAAACTTTTTTTCAAGACCAAGGTATAGTTACGTTAAACGATTTCCTGCTCGCCATATTCGCGACTCCAGAACTTTTAGAGATCTTGGTAATTTTGAACTTGCAGCCCAGAATAGAAGGTGAACCCGCTAATAGTGGATATTAACTGCAGAACCTCGCAGGTATAAATATCCAATTGTATTTGAAATTTCCCTTGGAAAATGAGAGGCAAAATTTTGAAATAAACTAAATAAAACTGTAAAAGTGATTCTAGAAGAAATGTGACACAGTTCTTTATAATTATCTTTTTTTACGACTTTATAAGAAATCTGCTCATTATATGCATGTCATTTTTTAGTAAATCTAGTACGTTGTATACGCATTTACATTTCGCACGGTTGCCATGGCAACTCGATTACAAGAGAATCACAATGGATTCATTGTGATTCAGGTACAATTAAGTCGAAGAAGTTATGAAAGTAGTGTCATAGCAACACGACTTAAGTAAAAGTACAAATACAAACGCGCTATCAAATGGTTTTTGAATTTAAAATAATAACAAACTTAGGCGTAGAAAAAGTATAGGATTTAACTCGGACGGAATGCCCATCTCTTTACTCGTACGATTTTTGCAAACGTCATACTCGTAAAGAAATGAGTATCATTCCGTTATTGTTATACAATATACTATTTGTGCATAGTTATGTCACTTTTCTACGAGATATTAAATAATAGCCTATTTTTTGTACCAAACCGGTTGCTTAATAGCCTACTTTTATGCAGGGCCATAGAAAATAGTTATTTGGATGCCTGTTTACAAAATGTAATTCTTTTAACGATCACTTACAGGAATAATTTTATAATATTTATATTCCTTACCTTTTTCGAGTATTTTAAGGTATGGACATTTCATGCAGTACATGACGAGAAATATGAACATTTAATTGCTTGTTTATAGGTTAGGATGCATGTTTACTGCAGTCTCCAAGTGATAAGCATACAGCTTCGTGTATTGGCGTATAATGTAGTTTATTTTATGATATTTTCAGAGGATTGTCTTTTATATTAAGTTTTTTGTAAAAAGCGGGGGTTTAAAAATATTTTTTCCTCAATTTCATGTAATTCATTGGGCATGTTTTACACAGGAATCTAGGATATAAAACAGTTTATAAAATTTGTGAAAATTATCTGTGCGGTTTTCAGTGCCTGCCCATGTGGACTATTTAGAATTTGCGCCATTAACCTCGATAGATGGATAGATGTGGAAGGTTCTTTTTCCTTGTAAAAGATGTTTCAATCAGGACGCAAGATTTGAATTGCGCTCGCCAGTTTGACTGTCATGATGTCACAAGATTATGACATGCCAGGTCCATAGAAGACAGATGGAAGTTAGTAAACATGGAGCATTACACGATAGAACAACGAGCCTTGATTGTTAAACATTATTATCAAAATGGTGGAAGTTTGATTGCTACGATTCGTAAAATGTATTCAATTTTCGGCCGAAATAATGTTTCTCATTCATCTACTGTGAAAAGAGTAATCGAAAAATTTGTAAGGTGCTGGTTCAGTTAGTGATGTAAAACACACGACACTAGCTGGTAGAGGTCGTTCAGAACAAAACATCACGGCAGTTCGCAAGAGCGTGGCCGAGAGCCCAGGGACGTCGATTCGTTATCGTGCACAAGAATTGGACGTTACAACAGCCACTCTTCAGCATATTCTCATTGAAGATTTGCGTCTCCATGCCTACAAAATCCAATTGACTCCACAACTTCTGCCAACAGACCATGCACACCGAAGAGAGTTCACCAATTGAATTCTTGAACAACAAAAGTGAATGCCAATTTTACGGACAAAATTATTTTCAGTGATGAGGCCCATTTTCACCTCGATGGTTTCGTTAATAGGCAAAACTGCCGCATTTGGGGCTCAGAAAATCCACGAATGATTCATAAACGTGACACTGTTTGGGTGTGCATTATGATTTGGAGGAAACATTGGGCCATTTTTCTTCGAAGACGAGGCAAGTAACTGCAATAACGGTGAATGGCGAACGTTCTCGTGCTTGACCAGTCTTTTGTGCCTCAATTGGAAGATATTGCTCTTTACGACATGTGGTTTCAGCAGGACGGTGCCACTTGCCATACCGCCCGTGTCATCTCTCGGTTTGGTGACCAGAATTGGCCGCCATGCTCTTACGATTTAACACTTTTGGACTCTTGGCTGTGGCGTTATCTAAAGTTACAGATTTATGCAAACAAGCCCACGACCACCAAAGCATTTAAAGCCGAAATTAGATGCTATATCAACGAAATACCGCCACATGTATGCAACACCGTTATTCAAAATTTCGCCAAAATGTACGATGTCCAGCAGAACCGTGGCGGCCATTTACCAGATGTGTTGTTCCATACATAACTTCCAAATGTGTATAACTCAATAAATATTTTGATACTTTGCTACAGAAAACCATGTTTTATTGAACTTTGAAATATTGCGCTCTTATTGAAACACCCTATACAAACTATGTACAGACCAAATCGCTCAAATCTAACAGTCACGAATGCAAAACTAATATTAGTTGTGGTTCCAAAAGTCTTACGGGCGTTGGTTGTGCTGTATATACATCTAAAAAACACAGCTCTGACAAAATCTCTCCTCAAAAGAAACACGTATATTCACTCGCTGAAGCGGAAGCTATTCGATTGGCGCTAATACATACTTTGGCAGTTAATACCTATCAGACTTATGTGTTTCTCTCCGATTCCAAATCTGTTCTAGAAGCACTTAAAAATAAAAACGCCAAAAGCTTAAATAATGAAACCATCTGTGAGATTTTGCACCAATATACACAAGCAACTTCACACAACAAAAGAATTGACTTTGTTTGGGTACATGCGCACAATGGAATTACAGGTAATGAGACAGTGGATCAACTAGCAAAACTGGCGGCAAGAGGAACACCAAGTAGCTATGAAACTTTTAATTATGCAGATCTCATCCCTGTTTATAAAAAGACGATGAAAGAAAATTGGCAAATGCACTGCTCAAATATTATAACTTCTAAAACACCTTCATTGGGCAATATCCTACCACACGTGGGTAATACACTATTAATAAAGGAAATCCGATTGCCTAGACCAGTGTTTATTCAACTCATCCGTTTATTATTTAACCATGGTAATTTTATAGCACACGTACAGAATTAATTTAGCTGATAATCCGTATTGTGATTGTGATAATATGTCACAATGTTATTTAGAACACATCCTATTTGCATGTAAAAAATATGATAACGAAAGAAAGGTATTCTTAAATAAACTGCTAAGCTACAACTTCCATCTCACTACTTGTAGAAATAACCTTATGTACTAGGCAATCAACAACAAGGAAATCATGTACTGTGTAACACAATATTTGAAAAACATAAAACTTAATATTTAGCAATTTAATTACATGTTTAAAATCAATCCTTTGTCTATCCTCCTATCCTCCTGTAATCCGTGGTCTATGTCCTGTGCGATATAGTGTAAAGCCGTCTAGACGGACTCCTAGACGTGAAATGAGTATCCCTGTCTAATTCCTAATAATAACTTTATAACTTTAGTCGTGGCTGAATGGACCTAGATTCTGAAGCCAAAAAAAAAATTAGTTGTAACGTGACCATGTATGCTTATGCGATGGCGGACTCAGTTATTCCGAATAATGTATTGTATCAAGCGGTATATATTCTTTATTCATCTTATACTTTTGCTTTTATTTGTCAACGTATGTCCTTCTGTCAACCTGGCGTAGTGTCCTAACCATGCAGACAACTAGCATCAATACTTGTGAACTACCACCCAGCGTTTTTGTAAGTAGTTCTTGTACTCGTACAGGTACTGCATTGACAGTTTGTAATCTTTTAGTAACAATTAAATATAGTAATGTGGGTTCAAATAAGGGTCTAAAACACATTTGTCACATGATTTTCTTTTTGCATTCGTTGTATCGTCTGCTATTATCTTTTTTTTTTTTATTTTACATTACGTTTTTATTTTTGTTTATCAAGCTGTTCATACGGTGCAATTTACTACTCTCTATTTGTCTAGTCGGCAAATCCCAGTTTAGTACATATTTTCTCCAAAATACTCTGTACTGTTCTTTATTCAATACATTTAGTGGTATATTACAGAAACGACATAAATATGAAACCATATCTCTATATGGTTTCATATTTATGTCGTTTCTGTAATATCACATCTCTATGTGACATACTGAAAGTATTTTTTTTTATCTCGTTGGTGTTCTGCACATTTTAAATGCCTTTTCCAATGGGAAAAATGCATCGAGACCAGCTTTACATACAAGACAAATAACCGATGTATCGTCACATTTTAAGTCTTGGAATTTTTCTATATACAGAGTGGAATGAAAAATAATATTAACTGAAAATTTTTGTTAATTATTATTTACTTTTACAAATCTTATCACAGATAAGTATAACATATATCTTTTTAATCAATTATTTTCCCGGCTATTTGCCAAAACGCTGAAACTTGGATTACAAAAAAGACAATATGCACATTATGTTCAGTACTACTGACTCAATAATGTTATTTTTAATTTCAACTATTCTGTCTAATAAAACTAAAAATAAATAAAACACAAGATACTCACCAGTTGACACTCACTTTAAAAAACTTTAAAATATCTACCGACACGTGTTTCTGCTTGCCTTTAGCGTCGTCAGGGGTAGCCGGTACATTTAAAGAATCTATATACTTTTAAAATATAAGTTGCAAAACGACAAGGTCTTTGTAAACCCGACATCGTTATATTTAATACATACACGCGACGTGTACACAACCAGGTCGCCCGTTCAACTGATTATCAATAAGATATACGACGTAAATAACTAGTCGAATTTTGTCTACCCCTATGACTGTGGTGATCATGTCTAATTATTTGTAATACACTCAACCGGAAAATTAACCGGACACTAGGTTTTGCAGAAAAATATCAATTTGAATCAAATTAATTTTAACAGAATCCTCAAGAATAAAATATTACATTACAAAGTAAATGAAAATTTCACTTTAATAACATAAAAAAAACATTCTTGGCAAATTTGAAAAAAAAATATTAGAACTGCGAAAAACATGCCTCAATATCGAGTATTTCCTCCTCGAGCTTGAATGACAGCTCACATTTTTTTGTGGTATGCTTTGTATTAAAGCAGCAACCTCATCCTGGAGTATCTGCTCCCATTCATTTAGCAGCGCCTGTTCCAGTTGAAGTACTATATGGAACTCGCCGTAATTCCGCCCAATTCTTCTGTCTAAGTTGTCCCACATAGGCCCTATCGGGTTTAGGTCAGGACTCCTGGGTGGCCAATCTACCACCTGAATACCAACATCGCATCGTGCAGATACTATCAAGTTATCAGGGCTATGTACGGTCGGGTCGCGTATTATCCTGCATTAGGAAAAAAATGCTCTCCTACAAATAGCACAAAAGTTACCACATGCTTGTATAAACACTTCCTGATGTACCTGTCTGCATTGAGGCCACCTCCCCGAAATGTTATAAGGGCCGTACGAGCTTCCAAAAGAAATGCCCCCCCCCATATCATCATACCACCACCTCCAAACTGCAGAAAAGCAACGCTGGACATATCGTTCTACAGTTCGTCTAAACACTCTTTGGTGACGATCAGATGAATACCTTGTGAAACAAGACATGAGTTCGCGCAAATTCCAAGCGCTGCCTGCGATGACTTGCGTCCAAAAGAGCTGGTGCATGAAATGTTAAATTTTGTTCCCTCAACCTTCTTCGTACAGTATCGGATGAAACCAAGGTACCATGAATATCTACCATCCTCTAGATAGTATAAGACATTTTTTATAAAGAAATCCATTTTTTTCCTTAGAATAACAGCGCTTTATATGATATAGCTCCGCTACATGATAAAGATTCAACCACACTATAATGTGGTTATCGTCTCATTACAGATTGTATCTAAAGTGCGGCTCAAACAAATTTACTGTGTTCCTTGTCCTACAATAACCATTCAAATTTATATCATTCCCCTTAATATTCCTTGCCCTTAAATGTCCTATTTTGCAATTTTTAATGTTTTTATGAAGATCTCGTGATTTGGTTTTAGTTGTACGTTCCATATGAAACACTTAAAAAGAAATGTTGATTGGTGCAAGAAAACGACAAAATTGTACATTTTTTACATTGCAAGGTATTTTAAAATGTTTAAGAATTATTTCAAATGGCGCATTTAATCGTTTAATTAGGTAAATATTTCATCCAATGTTATTATAAATTCGGGAATGAACTTAATGCTAGGACTCGGTTTTTCAATCGTGGGTTAGCTCATACTCACACTTTTAAAATTCGAATTTTTTCAATTTTACATTTGTTTTGGAAGTGGTTATAGCAACAAATATTTTATGCCAAAGTACCTTTTAGTTGAAGTTTTTTGTATTAGAATCTCATCAATTTTTTGAAAATATAATGCTAGTTAACCTCCAACTCACGATTGTAAAACTGGGCCTAGGTGAGAGAATTGCATAAGAAATGCGGCAACCTTGCTTCAATCCAATGCATCATTTTAGCTAAGATATAGAATGTTTCTAGTAACCAGCACTTTCAAAACAGTTTCATCGTATTTTTTTGAAAGTCGATAACTCATTTACATGTGGGAATTAAAAAAAATGTGTCAGAGGGTTTCTACAGATGTCAAAAATCGGTAGTTTAAATATAACTACACACTTAAGACTCACCCTGTATATCAATCAAAATCTCGAGGTCAAAACTTTCACGATTACTATACTTCCTTATATTAGGTATAGGAAAGTAAAAAAGATGAATTTTTTATGGTAAGCTTAAAAAAAACATTTTAATGAATTGTGCTGAGTCTCTTTAAGTTCGCCTCTCTGTATAGATTTTTTTTATACATAAACTTTAGAAATTAAAGTAGTATTTTATTCCAATTTATAACAGAATATGATGACTATATCTTTATGAGATCAAGCCGTTAGTTGGTGTTCTTTACAACTGCCTGGGAGTCTCTTTCTCCTTCTAAGCGAAGCTAGAAATCCGTGAACGGAGTCTTATAGAGAGTGAATGTAATATGTAGGTGTTGAACTCTACCCGGTATTTTGATTCTTTATATCTTCTCAAATGCGCAGTTATTACTATTTCCTTATACTTCTGAATCATTCCATACATAAAGGTAACATTTTAATGCTATTATCGTGACGATTGATAGAAACTAATCATCCTTATATCAGTGAATGCCGAGATTATTTTAAAAATGTTAATGATGTCACATATTAGCCCTGAACTCTGTTTCGAGAGAATTTATTCCCGACATAACGAAACCGATGTATTATAAATTAACAGAGGTGCATACCATGTGCAGTTTATTAGATTGCGAATTCTTTCGTAATAAGTATGATCGACTTTTGTTAAATGACTTGGTTATTAATGATGGAAACTCGAGTCATGACCTAAAGAATTCAAGTGTTTCTTGCAACTGTACAATTTGTGTTTAATTTGACCATTTACAAGTTAATTACAATTTAGATTATTACATAAAAATGTGTATACTTTGTATTTAACAATATATTTATTAGAGCGTAATGAAACAACGACAAACCTCAAAAATAGTAAAACTATGCATTATCAATTTATTGATGCATACTGTTGACATTTTTTGGCATGACGTTGTTCATCGGATTTGTTTACTTCTTTGTTATCTTCGTATTTAACTGGCAAAAATCAATTTGTAGAATGCCATGATTTCAAGTCTGATCAATTTTTTATCACATTTAGAGTGCCTAAGGAATCGACATTGGGGCCCTAATTAATTTTATTTTATTAGTGATATAGTTACATTTGTGAACGTTAACTGTTTGCTATATGCTGATGACATGAAATCATTTTGTACTGTACAGGATGGGCAAATTTCGAAGTTTGTATAGGATAACTCGGTAACTGTAAGAGATACAAAAAATGGAAGACACATTCTTAATCTCTTTTTTGAGATAAATTCACTGGTGATATTAAAAATTTGATCGTCTTTTGTTTTCGAGTTATAAACAGAAGTTCGATTTTTTTTTTTTTAAAAAAAAGATAAATATGTGGGGGGGTGGAAAAAAAAAAAAAAAACTTTTGGGTTTTTTCGGGTCTTTTTTTTCAAAAAAAAGAGGGGGAAAAAAAAAAAAAAAAAAAAGTTGTAAATTCGAATTCATAACCTTTAGACACAATGTAGTAAATTATTGTTTAAGGCTTTCAAATTATATATCATATGTGGGATCGCTTTCGATGTGTAAGTATTTAATAGCGAAAATAATCTTTTAGTAGATTACTTTTTGCGTTTTTTTATATTTATTTCAAGTAGGCGTATGTCATCTATGACAGTGTTTATCCGTTTGTCAGTAAATTGCATATTCATAATTTTGTTTCCGTCATAATTACACCCCATTTAATAGTAAGAGTAAAGATGTCTCACGAAATACGAGAAATATGATATGCTAGAATGCTTTATTCAATGTAATAGCAATTGTGATATTACATTCGAAATATATTTCAATCGCTATCCAGAAAGAAGACAACCTAATAAAGCTATTTTTAAGAGGTTAAAAGGAAATCTCATTAATTGTGTGTCCTTCAACAAGCCAAGACCAAAAAGGCAGATATTTAGATCTAATTTTATAATACATTACAATTATTAAAAAATAAAAATTCGAATTAAAGTAAATGTTCAAACTGATGTCTGTTATGTTCGATACATAAATTACACCTATCCATAATACTCTGAACTGCATTATAAATATGAAGATTTGAAATGGAATTCAGACAGTCTATAAAATTTTGTCTGAGTTCATTTATGCCGGTACTGGTTTTCTTGTATAATTTGCCTTTAATGTGGCTCCAAAAGAAAAAATCCAGTCGGATGAAGTCAGGGGATCGTGATGACCACCTCACTGGTCCGTTACTTCCCATCCAAATATTTCCAAAATTGATATTTAATAATTCTGAAACGGTCCTGATATTATGAGGTGTTGCACCATTTTTTTGGAAGAACTGACTTCTTGCCTCAATTAAGGGTAGATTCGTCAATAATTTTCTAATTTAAGATTTCGTAGTACCGTTGGCCATTAAGATTTTCTTGATATACCTATGTGATTTGTTAAAACACATTATCACGTAGGTCACAACAAACACTAAAATCAAAGCGTCCCTGAGAGATCGCACGTCAACGGTACGGTGAGGGTTCATATCAGTCCAATAGTGCTCGTTATGCCTGCACTGATAATGTAGGCTTCATCTGTCCAAACCACATTTCTAGAGAAGAATGGATCTTGTTGACTTTTTTGACGATACCGTTTGCAATTGTTGCTGAATGTCAGTTGGTTGCAGGTGATGTTATTTCCTTATTGTATAAGGTCTGAATTTGTGTATCTTCAAAATACTTAAAGCTCGACGTCTTGAAGTACCAGACTCAACTTCAATTTGACGACTTGAAATTGAAGGGTTTGCAACCGCCATTCCAATTACAGTTATTGAAGTTGGAGAACCATTCTAGATTTTTTTTGTAGTACATCACAAGGGGTAGTGTATATAAATATGTGTTTATGTGACAGAAAAAAATATAAAAAAGCACCTTATCTGAAGTTTTTTATTTAAGACAATAATATGAAGAACGAAGAATGAATAACTACATAAATTTTAGTATTTCATAATCTTAATAAATATTACAAATATTAACAGACACATGTTTATAGAAGATATATAAAGAGACGTAATATAGAACATGTTATACAATCCTCGATTTCTTATATCCATACGGTACAGAGCCATAGTTTCTTTAAAAAAATTTCTTTTGGTGGAATTTGGGCGAAAATGTTTGTTTCCTCTCTAGTAACGACCTCAAGCTCCCTTGTTATACTAATAAAAAATTGGGACGACCTTTATACTCCACCATATTTTCGTAATATAGACCTCGGTAAAAGAGAAGGGCTACCCTTTGACATTTTTTCATATATTCATGCATATACAAAATATCTTAGACCCACTAAGTGGACACCCTGTAAACATGTGTTCCTAATTCTTAGTTTAATTATTTTGTACATTTGAGGAGCTCACGCGCAAATCTCGCTAAATGCCCAAAGTCAAATTTTGAAATTAAAAAATATATTGCAATAAATCAAATATGATTAGCATTTTACTGCTTTTTCCCTTGTATTCTGCTGATCGCCAAGGACTATTTGACAAATTTTCCCTGAAAATTGTTTAACCCTATATATTTTTAATTTTTTTTTTTTTTGATTTAGCGGGTTTTGGTTCAAATGTGAAAATAATTAGCGCATTTTGTATAAAAAAATACTTCCCTCAATCCTTTAATGTTCGTAAGGGATAAAATATTAAAAAATTTAATCCATATAAACGATATATCAACGTATTCTAAAACAAACTCGATTTCTGAACTTTGGTTCCAAAATAAAAATGGATTATTAAAAAAAAAATTTTTTCACTAGATATTCAATGCATTCTCTTCTGCGAGGCAATCGCATAGTTCAGCTGTCTCATCTTCCATATTGTTGATTTCTTGCCTACGTAGTAAATCATTGTACCAAACCAAGTCCTCGTCATTCTTCCAATCTTCTCCAAATTGCTTAGTCAATAGATTTTCCAAAGATTTTTTCTTTTTTCTCGGGTATGCCCCTTTGACGTCCTAATACCTTTTCTTTCAAGTCTGATTGGAGTATCCCTCTGGACTTTGGTTTTGTTAGCGTCGTATATTGCTCCGTACCAGTCCTGAACCTAAAGTGCTGAAAGCCACACAGAGAAAGGTTTCCCATAGCTTTCTTCAAGCTGATCACTTTCATATCCGAAATGCCATTGATCTTCTTGATTTTTTTTCCAAAACATTGATGTTGTAGATTCTGCAGCTATTTCCTTTATCACTGTCAAGTAATCTAACAACTCCATGCCTTTTGCAGATTGTGTTATTTTTTGATGTGAGAACTGGATGCTTTTTTAGGTTTTGTTCTACGCAACCGACACTCGGTCGGTCGGTAAAAACGAGTGACCGCGGACCAGCTATGTTATTATAATTTCTGATATACTTGGTGGAAATTTGAATTTTAACCAATAATACAAAGTGTAAATGATGTGCGAGTTCCTATTCTGTCCTCCACAACCATCGCAAAACAATCTCAGTGTGTGAATATCCGTGGGTGTAAGACTATTCAAGTGATCAACAAAGCAGAACCAATTTCTTCAGCACCTCGTCCATCTTGGTCTTCAGTCCATATATAAATTGTAGGACTTTTAGCTTTTATGTCAACACAACAAAAGTTATACAAGCTAACTTGGTGCGAATTGAATACATCATTGATGTGGGTTCTGGGCAATGGCTGCACTTGTTGCAGGTCAAAGCAGGAAGTATATGAGTTTTCAGGTGTATTCCTCATTGATTCGTAAAATGCATTGACACTTTTTTTATGCATTGTTGACTGCAGAGCGAGTTTCGTCCTTGCATCCTCATCACATTCCTTTTTTTTTTTTTTGGAGATGTTTCAGTCTCATGCACTGAGCACAACAGTCTGTAGCAGGACTGCTAAACCCTATATTATACTCATTGACAAAAATGTTTCTGAGCATATCGAATTTTGTAGTCTTGACTTCTGGTGCACATTGTTCTATATAGAGGTTATAGTTAGATTTCTCATGGTTAGGCTACAATCAAGATAAATTCGTTTTGATTTTTTTTTCTATTATAATGACTTTCTTTATCGGGTAGCCCGTCCAGAATTTCTGATATTTTGCTTGTTTGTCGATGTGCTTCTTGGAAATTCTGTCACCTCCTCGAAGTTCCTTCGGGATTTTACCCCTCGAAACAAACTTTTGCTACGCGCCTAACTCGATCCTTATGGATATTAAGTACAGTCAAGAACATGGCTTGGCACAGTTGAATCTTTTTTTTTTTACAAAGTCATTTTGGCAAGAAATATGTTACAGTGAACTCTCGCTTTCTAGGTTGGTTCCTAATGGGTCGTTTACGTTCGACAGCAGTGGTAGACAAAAAAATGGCATAATTTGAGATTCTCTTGAATTTTGTCATTAGTGACGTTGAAAGAAGTTCGTATTTCTTGCACATCTCCAAGATTTATTTCTGAACAACAATATGTAGGACTCTTGTGTAAATAGGACTTTTTGAATGATTTAACGGCAGGGGCAGACACGCGATTTCTGACAAACAAACAAACAAAATTACTAGGTTTTTTCTTGACAATAATAATAATAATTATTATTAACAGGTAAGTTACAACTATTTTAACTAAGGTACCTCTTAAAATTAGTCGTTTGGTCCAATCAGTTTGTCTTTTTCTTGATCCCACATTACTTGCACCCACAGTGGTATTAGCATCATCCATTTTCAGACTCACTAATTTGTAATGTATAGTTCAAAACTAGGAGGTTATAAAAATCGGCTGAGTGTGCGAACATAATGCAGAAAGCACATAGTTTACAAAGCCGTACTCAGCTTCATCTATGTGACATTTTAAAAAACTGTGCTTAATACAACGAGTAATATGGATTTATCGGACTTTGGTACCAATATTGGATTTAGCACTGTATGCTCCAAAGCCTTATAATCGACAGCTATTTAAGAAGGGATTTAACGGGTTTTGCTCTTTAAGGAAAGTGTGATCCTGCAGAGATTATTGAGAAGTATAGGAATCTGCAAAAAAGTAAAAAATTCTGAAATTGAATTTAGCGGGATTTGTGCTTGCATTTACCACATTTGATATTACTCCCTTTGTATTCACTATATCTGTTTGTATTTACCAACTTTGTCAGGACACCCCTGTAAGTTAGTAAAGTACATATTAGTCAGTAAATAAGTAAATAAATAAATAAATAAATAAATAAAAGAAGATCTAATTCATGTTTCAAATTGACAACAATTTTTACCAACAAAAAATAAGGAACAAAATGTGCTAAAATTCTCCAGTGTCGCACGTCTGTGGTAGTGGATATTTTATACAGCTACATTCAAATAGCACTTATTTAACAACAAACCACGTACCAAATTTCATAACCTTAGTTTGATGGATCCCTGATATAATTTAAACAAAATCTAATTTTTACATGTAAAATCTGCGCACGAAATTAATCATAGCAATTTAGAAACACCCTATATTATTATTATTTAAATAAAATATCAACTATTGAAACAAAGTAGTTAAATCAGTGATACGAGAACTCGTTGTTTAGCTCGACTTCGTGCCGCAATAAAGCAGCGATCCCTTACTTTATCTGGCGCGGCATTACTTCAGAGGTTGTTGAACATGAAATGTAGTTAATTCTATCATATTTGTGTTTTTGCAATACAATGAATTGTATATTTTACGGTAATTGCACATGATAATACCGAATTAATCTTTTATTATGAAATTAATGAAATAATGGAGGTATATATGATTCATTAATATGAAAAGATGAACATCTTCATCGAGATGGTCAAGGATTTTTTTACCAATAATTATTTATCATTAAGGAAACAAACTTCCTGCAATGGAAATTATTTATTATTCACTGTTCATAGATGCAATCTTATTGTTAACAAATTATATGAGCTGCCTCTCGTTGTCTAACTTGTAATTATACGAGTTGAATAAAAACCCTTAGTTCTAGGAAATAAAAGGACTGTCAGTCGTGTGGGAAGTGAAGGTTATCGGTTCATATTTAAAATCAAAACATCATTTTTTAAATAACTCAAGACAAACAGGTATAGCGTGGTCTCTATGACCGTGTTATTTATTCACACCTTCACCAGCTGCTGTAAATTCGATTTTTCCTGAATAATGTTAAACTATAATCGTAATTTTTATACTGTTTACTAAATTACTTGTTATCTGATGCTAGTGCAATTAAATTGCAGTTAATTTTCCCCCCATATGGTTCGAACATATCGACACATTTAGCAAAAATACATTTTTTAATGCATCTGGTGCAATTTCTTTGTCCATATTTAACGAATGCATGAATCTATCGATTTTTTAATATATATAGCAACCCATATTTTCATTTTGTTGTACGAAAATGTAGTGGTATTAGATCCGGTGATCTAGTCGGCCACTGCAAAGTATTATGCTTTTCAGTTCAGATACCCAGAAAACCTTCGAAATATCTTCAGTCACCAACATCATCAACTTAGTTTTTTTTTTAAATCAGAATATTATCACTAAGTAACTCAGCATTTTCTTCATTTGGAAAAGAAGCGCTAAGAGGGATTTATTGAATTGAAGAAACTATAAATACCAGTGTATTGTCAAAAAAAATGGGATCCCAAAATTTGGTTACTGACAATTCCTCTCTAGACCTTAACTTTTTATAAGTATTGAATGCATTTTTAATTTGAATTTATCTGGCACATAAAATGGAAACTTATTATTTTCACCGTCGAAAGTATTGGACAATACACGTTTGATTGGCTTAACGAACTTATTTGATTGCCGCAAAATTCGACTCATCGCCTCGTTCTGGCAATCAAACTCATTTCGTTAAAGTTACCATAATCAAACTTGTATCGTTAATTACTATAAAGATACAAATTTGATTATATTATTATATAATATTATCGAAACGAGTTTGATCAACACTACCTACTGCGCCAATCAACAAGCCATAATGAAACGTATTTTATCTTCGTCGGTGAAAATAATAAGTTTCCATTTTATTATTATGTGCAAGATAAATTAAAATTACAAATGTCACAAAATTTGACGTAAAATTCATAAGCATTTTTGGAGAATCTCACAAAATGATTGATGTACGTCAAATTTCTATATCAGTTAAATTCCTATGTCTATGAGTGAAGAATGAATGTTGTTCCCCCACCGGCGGCTGTTATTGCTGAAATAAATAAATTCTCCTTCAATTTATGTCATGCTTTGTTTTAGAAAAAAATAGTGTGGTTAAGGATTCATAGCGGCACTAGTGCGGTAATAAAGATGTTAACGAGACTCAAATTAATTTGTTTAATGTCCTACTAGTCTGTTATTTTGCTATAATAACCCTATTTTGAGATACATTAAATGACAAATAACGCCCTAGGGCGTTATGGATATCAAAGTGATCGATGTACACTTGATTTCAAAAAAAAACTGGTACAACTCTTGTAATTGAAAATCTTAATAGTTTAGTTGTGTGCATATGTCTGTAAATAGGGCTCGCCAGGCATGTCGAGAGGGGGTGGAGAAGAAGTGATTTACCCCGAACCTGGGTTTTTTTGGAGGAGATCGGTTTTCTTTGTGTTTTTAAACTTATTAAACCTTTCTCTTTTATTTTATGCAAATGGAATTTTAAAAAAATAATTAGAATATAACTTTTTCAAAACATTTTTCAAGCCTACCATATTATTGTTTAAAAAATAATATTTGTTACGGATAATTCTACTAATGGTTGTAATTAAAATACTAACTGAATAATGATAATTCTATTTTTAAAATAAGAACACAAAAATACCACTTGAGATTAAGAGAAATGTAAACAATGCAAACTGAACATAAAAATACAATAAAAAAATAAAATAAATGAACTTCAATTACGTAATACAGAATTAACTAATATTTTGTCATTGCTCCATTAGCGTCTAAAACTGCCTGAAGTCTTGCAGGCATGGACAAAATCAGATTTCTTGCAAGGTCAACTTATTGCGACAAGTTCTCCTAAGCGTCTTCAATTATCCCTTCCAATTCTTGGGCATTATTTGGATGGTTACTTAATTTTCTTATATGTTTCACCATTAGTCCCCATACATTTTCAATTGGATTTAAATCCGGACTTTTAGATGGCCACGGTAACAACTCCATGTTTTTATTAAGAAACCATTGCCTGACACGATGGGCCGTATGTATGGAGCAGTTGTCTTGTTGGAAAATAAAATAATTTTCCGGAAACACCTCTATTACTGACGGCAACATAATATTGTCTAATATTTCAATATATTTAATGGAATTGAGATGACCACCACTGTTCCAACACACACCTACCCAGTTAGGCTCATCCAAGCCCAGACATTGACTGAAAACCTTCCTGATATTTGTGGATCGAAAGTATATTTTTCGTCGTATCTAGTGGAAGGAGGCCTATGCAAACATGTCCATCGTTACAGGATTTAAAAACCTTTTCGTCAGAAAAGACAACTTGTCCCCAGAAGTTTTCATCATTGATTATATAGTTGAGTGCAAAAATAATCCTACCCTGCTTCTTTTCTTCTGAAAGTTTGTATTTTTTAGCCGCTGAACGACTCTTAAGTCGCTTTGTAGTTTTATTCTTCTGCAAGCAGTAGATACCGAAGCAGGAAAATTTGTCTCTGAAATTGCATTTACTGCAGTCTGAAAAGGGTTTTCTATTAGGTAATTTATAAGATTTTCATCTACTTGATTATTGCTCTTTCTGGGCCTACCGGAACCAACTTTACGGGATACCGTTTGGTTGGTTTCCCATTGTTTTTTAACACTCATTATCGTGGTTTGACTCACATTGTATTCAGCAGCAAGTCTTCTTATGGACCAACCATCTTCAATTTTAGAAAAGAAATTTTTGATTATCTGTTAGATGTCGAACCATTTTTAATAATGACGCCACTGATTAACGGCAAAGTGACATTTGTAAGATTATTAATATCAATCAAAGAACGAATGATTTACATAGCTAAAAGAAAGTGTACCAGTTTTTTTTTAAATCAAGTGTACGTATTGCTATTGTAATTTATATAAAGAATAAATGTTGTTGTTATTATTTTTCAGATAAATAATTTCTGCTACAATTTATGTCATTCCTTGTTTTGTGATGGATTCATAATCACTAGTATAGTAGTTAACAAATTCAAATTATTTTTTTTAATAGCCTATAACACCAACGACATATGAACTAAAAAATGAACAAATATTTATCTGGAAATTGTTGCAAATTTTCCAATTTTTTTTAACATCGAAATGCCTTATTAAACAAAAAAAAAACATTTCAAATAACAGTTTTTTCTAAGATAGTGTCGGCACACTGTGAGAAAAATGTGGCTTCAACAACATGTCCATCTTGTAGTACTCACAAATATGTATAAACCAATTAATAAAGGCGCCAACTTCCTTCTACAACTTCCCACATATGCTAAAATTGGACCAAACATACCGCTACTATTGTAGTATTTTAACTAACCTTAACCTAGCTTTTAGAAATAATAATACATTGATTTTTTTTGCAACAAGTTGACGCGATATGCTAAAATTGTATGAATCATAAATGGTTGTCCCGAAAGAAAAACACATGCTAGAGCGTTTATAGATTTTATTTTAGCATTTAGTAATTCTAAATTTAGCATGTTACATAACGGACATAAACGCATTTTTATTTAAAAAAATATTGGTATATTTTTCAATAAAAATATTCAAAATAACTGACGTTGTGCGTTGTTTGACTACATGTCTACCCTCAATCGGTCAATACAGTTTCAGGTTGACAGTTGTAGATCAAAACCTGACATACAACTTCCTCCAAGTTTAACGAATTCAGAAATACGCGAGAAAAAGCATATTTTAGGGACATGCTGTTTACCACTGAATCATGCAAGATAATGTTCATATTAGAAATCTAATTAATTTTATTTTCATCAATAGCATATTACCATATTTAAATTTAGGATATTTAATCGTTTGGACCAAGAAACTCTTATAAATGTATCAGAAAGACTTAAAAACATTCTTTATCAATACCCGTGCAATAAGAGCTCCTTATCGCATTGATTTTGAGTGCGATAAGAAGTTTATTAACGCACACGACACACTGATCTTCAGAAATGAATGATATCTTCAAAAATGCGACGAAAATTTATTGAAATTAAATACAACTTAATATTACAACATGTATATATACAAAATTATATATAAACAAAAAAACAAACCAAATAATAAAATAAAAAGAGGAAAAAAAGAAAAATTTATTATAAAAAAAAAAAAAAAGGAGAGGGAAGTATTATTTAAAAAAAAAAAAAAAAAAAAAAATTAAAAAAAAAAAAAAAATGGGTATGGGGGGGGGGTGGAGGGGGGTGTGGTTAAGAAGAGAGAGAATTTAAAAATTAATAAATAAAAAAGGGGAAAATTGTAAAAAAATGGGGAAAAAACGGTAAATAAACCCCATTATTGGAGGAAAAAAAGGGGAGAGTATTAAAGGGGGGGAAAAAAATTGGGTTTTTTTTAAGAAAAAATAAAGGAGGACTTTTTTGTAAAACGGGGAAACAAAACAAAAAAAAAAGGTTGATGGGAAGCAAAAATTCTGGAAAACCCGAAAAAAAATAAAATTTTATAGTTATTAATTAAAATTATAAACTTTATTAAAGACAAATATATTAAAGTGAGTCATAGAATAGCTGCAGTAATAGCAATCATGAACACTGGGAAAAAGTGCTATAAACTACTTTCATATTTTGGGTAGCGTAAACTCTACGATATCTAAGTTTTCAATCATTTCTACGAAGTAAGTGCATCGTCTAACTTTAAAACTTTACAAAAAGTGAAAGAGACTCATCTTGTGAGCTAATACAATGTAACAGCATCAAAATGTAAAAACATTTAAAAGGTGTATGTATAAATTTATGTCCAAGGAGGTATATAACTTGACAAATATGAAGTTTTTTCTGAAAATAAAAACCATTTGTTGAACTTTTTATAGCTATGTCAGAAGAATAAATATATTTATTGTTTCCAGTCAGTTAGCTTTAAGTAATTTGTTGTATTTGAAAAGATTCAATTCCAATGAGGTTTTACGAAGTCCTAAAAACGAAAGGCAAATTAAAATAATGTTTTAAATGTATTTAGACATGCAAATATGGTGTTGATTTGTTCATTAGTTCTTAAAGTAATCTTGGTATGTGGTTTAGATGGTTGTAATTAGTTTTATAAGAGAATTTATTAAAAATAGTTGCAATTGTAATTTTTCTAAATATTACAAAAGGCTATAATATGGCATATCAAAATAAAGCTAATCATCTCTATATCTTTATTCAATAATAAAATTAGAGCCAAAAGGTATCATAAAGAAATAAAAAGAGAATTAAATTTTCATATTTTAAATTTTAAAAATCAAGTGTCATGATTTTTGGAGAAACGTCAAATTAGGCCAATAAAAAAGCCCATATTTAAGATTTAGTATGGATAGAAAGCTCAAATGAAGAGCATTGTAATTTTATAAGAAATTTCCTAACCCTCAAAATTTTAAATTTATATTTTCAAATGAAGTCCATTCTCAAGCTTCACAAAATATTAAAACAGGGTTTGTAAACCTAAAACACAAAAAAATATGTTAAATTAAATTTTATTAATACCATAAAATAATTCCAAGTGGAATTGAAGATTAATTTCCAGTTGCAACAACCAAGGAAAGTATTGTATATAATAGTAAGGTAAAATACGTACCTTAAATAAAAGTTTGCTGAGTGTTAAATAAATTTAGTTTGTGCTACGAAAATATAAATCCAGTGAGCCGAGCAGCCATTATTACTGAAGTTTGATGAAACTGAAATTTGCGCCGAGGAAGGATCGAGGCACTGATCAATAAAATAAGCAGAAGCGTTAGTCGACAGAGATTGCCATAACGTGAAGTACAAGAAATCGTCGTAAGTAAAACCAAAATAAATCCTAGGTATCGACGATTTAAAAGCAGCTATATTAACAGATCTGATAAATAAATAAAAGGCCTTTTTTTGTCATTTTAATTTTAAGGATATATTTATACAAAAGTTTTCTAAACCATACTGAAATTTGAAAATAAATTCATTTTGTTTGTAATCTGTCAAGGTGTGTTTCATTTGAAATTGGTGCTGTACCATTATATTTTCAGATTAATCGCCAGGAACCTGCCCGAACCCTGAGAGGAGAGGTTACAACTTAAAAATAAGAGTCTCAAAAATAATAAAAATAAATAAAATAAACAAATATTTTTATTAAAATAAAATAATACATAATATATAAATATATATATATATATATATATATATATATATATATATATATATATATATATATATATATATATATATATATATATATATATATATATATATATATATATATATATATATATATATATATATATATATATATATATATATATATATATATATATATATATATATATATATATATATATATATATATTATATGTATATATACACAGGGTGTCCCAACCAAAAGTAGGCATCTTTAATAACTTTGGAGATAAAAATTTTTTGAAAAATTGGTGAAACACGTCGACCTTTGTTTCCAAAGGGGACATATTTTCATGTAATACTTGTATACCTATCATCACGGCCACTCTGTCAAAAAATTCAAATGGCAAAGGGGGTAGAGTGATCTCGTGGGAATTTTAAATCAGTGTTTTTAGAAAAGTTGCAAGGTAAACGCATTCGGAAAGCCGAACATATATACAGGGTGATGCGTTAGATGTCATTGTAAAATGGCGTGGGAATTTGATTTCGTAGGAATTAGATGAGGTGGGAATTAGATCTCATGGGGAAATTTTGTATCGGTCTGTATAAAACTCATTCGGAAACCTGAACAGATATACAGAGTGGCTATTAGAATTAGATCTCGTGGGAATTAGATCCCATGGAAGGTCCCCAGATATTATCGTGGGCTTAAAACCAAAAGTGACCAAGGACCAAAAAATGTTCATGTTTGAGAAACTGATAATTTAGTTTTTTTAATTTTTAAATATAAATTTATAAGAATAAAATTCTAAGTAGAAAATCCATATAAATGTTTTTATAAATATCATAATTTAAAGTTTTGAATCTCACTATTTATCAAACAAATTTTTTTTTGTTCGTATAAAATGTTTATTTTTAGACTTGATCAAAAAACTTGTCTTAATAAAACAACTTTAGGATTTCACAGTACTTGGTCATTTTCAGAAGAGGTAAGGAATTTCTTGTACTTGGTCAAAAAAACAGAAAATGCTGGTTTTGACTTGGTCACTTTTGGCTTTAAGCCCAGTTATGTCAATTAAGAAATTTAGCTAAAATTTTCTTGCGTGACTTATATGTAACATAACTCATTAACTAGCCCAATAAATAACTATTTTTAAATTAGAATAGGAAAATTGGTATTAAATGTCTCAAATTGTAAGAAATTAATTTTAAAAGAACTATGTACTAATATATTTTTTAGTTTGTTTAATATAAATTGAATTTTTTCGGTACCAAAAGAAATTATATGAGACATCTTAGCGGTACATTGTAATCCGACCATTTTTAACAAATAACATCATCATTACACTATATGTAGGAAGCATGTTAAAAACATTCGTCAAATTTTTTATGTCCTTTTTATAACAAAAACAAGTCGGTACGTTCGGTCTCACCCTACTTCCTCCATGGAATCGTCAGACCACGTCGAATGCAGTGCAGAAGAACAATTTCTGACCTAACATATCATATGCGGAGTTAATATCAGATGACAAGACATCAGAATAACACATATCAAAATCGTGATTCACAGTAACCGTTATATATTTCACATTTTATTATTATATAGAATGACATATGTGCAGGGATTATTATACAGGGTGAAGCAAATTTATCGGGACAACTACAATAGTTAGAAAACAAGTGAGAGAATATTCTCAAGCCCTCAAATTCAACAGCATTAATAGATATTGATAAAAGTTGTTTTGAGTTACGAGGGATATAAATTCAAAACAGATTTTTTAAAGGTACATAAAATATCAACACAAGAAATCATCCGATATCAACGATATAAATTTGACCATTAATAAAATATGTTATAATATATTGGCTCCTTATACCACCATCCACAGATGCATTAAACTTTACAAATGAAATAAATTATTTTTTTAATCGATAGTACCTCAAATTTTAAGTGTTAATTGGGGCTCTAAGTATTGATATAAATAAATCAACCATTATCTCAAGTTCTTATGTAAATGTATTGAATGCAAATGGGTATATATCTTATGAATTCTAACACTAGAGTATCTACAGAATCTAATAGTTGTCTTGATCATGTGTTCATAAAAAAACCAGATCCATTTTTACAATAAATTTTAAATTCTACTTTAACTAAAAGTCCTTTAAATACACTTATTTTACATAAACTAAAATTAAAAAAATAAATTTTAATTTCATTCACTTTAACTAAAAGTCACTTTAAATACACTGTATTTTACATGCTAACGTCAAAATTTAAAATAACTTTACATTTAAAGTTGATTATGAAAACGGGAGTTAATTGACTAAATTTGATAAAAACTAACTCTTCTGTTTACCAAATGCCAATCTAACTGATCATAATCACTACAGTGTAGGTGTAAATCTAGACACAAACAAAATATAAACCAATATAAACAAATTAGAATTATAAATTATGATATTAAATTAAATATGTTTTGTAATGAACCATGGGAAAACACTTTAACAATGAATTAAGTATTGACATGGCAATACGTAACTAATATGTGTACTTCGTTCAGTTACGTATTGCTA